>JARJUA010000210.1:0-118330 GCA_030787035.1 Aschersonia sp. MBC 877
CCCAATGATTCTTCCTGCATCGCCGTTCGATCTTCTGTAGCAGAGGGGGCAGCGGGTGATCTAGAGGGGAAGGAGGGGAGAACACACTCATTCGTGGACTTCACCCTGCGCGGCGTAGCCGACCCATGCGCAGAAATACGGGCGGGGATGAATCTTCCCGGCCGCGATCTGAAGCGATCGTCCCCTGATAACCTTCTAGAAAGATTCCGCCCGCACGAGAGAGTTTGTGCAGGGTACAAGACGGCCTTATCGAGATTGAATAAGATGTTAGCCACCGTAGAGTAGGTTGTGGGACTCGGATCCCGTCACGCAGATCAATGCCGCTTTATTGTCCACGCCACCCAGTCCTAACGGCGCCTCCGCTGCTCAACTTGCGTTCAGGAAACATGGCGTTGCACCGGGGAGGGGTGATTTCCCCATCCGTCAGCTCCGTCACCCTGCATGCGTGACTGACCAACGCGGCGGCGCGTCACTCTCCTGCAGACTCAAAACTGCGTCGGCCCAGCCTTATCTTTTCCAAAATTGTGTTGACTTGAAACGGCTAGGAAAGGCCAATGACCCCAGCACCAGCAGGACGTGAATATTTCCAGTGGCCTTACAGGTTGGAGCGTATAGTCGTAGTCGTAGTACATCAACCATCCCCATCTCCACATACGTCTTGTTGGAGGGGCGGGGTGCGTCTTTCTCTTACCAGTCAGGCTGAACGAGACGTGTCTACTCCGTAGACGCAGCAGACACCATATTCGACTGGGTAACGGGATCGTCTCGCCACTTTTCTGTACATTCCGAGCGATGGCCAATCATCCTGTATTTGCTTCGACGCCCGATAGGCATCGCCGCGTCCGAGTCAACACCTACAACTCGCCGTATTAGGTCCCCGACGTCTTTGACGTGACCCACAAGACCACGTCAGACTCCTCAGTTTCAATCGTCTTGTGTGAGGGCCAAAGGCAAAGGCAAATTTGATTCTGCAAGAATCGTGTCTGGTCGGGTTTTTGCTGGTCGTTGCTCGTGTTGACACGTTACACTACACTTGTGCGTGTAGTTGCTTGTCGAAGCCTTCGGAGGCCGTCGCGCCGGACACCTGTTTCAGATATCGTAATGACGTAACCGAGAGCAGATCCGCCGTGCATGCAGCGAAAATGAGAAGGCTCTCATGGTCATCTGAGATGGAGACTCCCTACTAGACGATGCCAGAGCGATTCGGAGGGTCGAATGCAACCGGAGCGGCCAGCCCGTATGGTCACGGTCGTCACAGTCGCGGGGGAAAAAATTGCTGCAGACAGCCACACAGAACGCTGAGAACTGCTCCGAAGTTGACAAAACAATCGATGTGCAACGGCAGCTCCCTCTCCCCGTCCGGGTACCTGGATGTAGACAGTTCTGCTTGAAACCCTGCGTGCTAGACTCCCCGGGAAAAGGATGGCGCCTCGTTTCGTGTGGATGGGCTGCGTAGTTTTCCGATGGCTTGCGTAGAGGAAGCGCTCAGCACTTTAGTCGTCTGACCACATGTCCAGAGACGAGCCTGGCAAGCATTTCCCCTCGTGGGCACATGTATGTACGTCAGGGTACTCGGCCGTTTTTCCCCGGCAAAGCGGGCAAAAAGAAGACTTCAGATGGCTTTGACGCCTGAGTCGCCGGGCAAGGGGTGTTCTGTAGGGTTGGCGTCCGGTCTCCATTCCCATCCCTGTACGGAGTTCATATCAGAACATCCATGATGATTCGTATGCACACACGTATTATCGTATTCTTTCCCTGCTACTGTGACCTGTTTCATCGGCAGCTTGTTCCGTGACTATATTCCGGATGGCCAAACAACACGTGGGAAAGCGAGAACACAGGCTGCCCACGTGGTCCATTCGTCTTGTGCAAATTAAGCTGGTTCCCTGTCACGGCTCAAGGAAGTTTCTTCCATGGCATGTGCGAACGGCACAATAATCTTGGTCTTTTCGATTTCTTCTCGTTAAAGCAGGACAGTGGCATCATCAACAGCACAGTGCGCTTCGATAAGGGTCTTGAAAAATGTCGGGCGTATCTCTCCGAATCCTTCAACCAAATGATCGGGACGCATAATCTCCAACTGTTTTGTGGTTTAGGGCCGAGTACGCGCGCCACGGGGCCCGGGGGCGGTGCGTGGGCTGCGAATAGAGCGCGGAATTGCCGAGTCGGACGCCAAAGCAGTCATGATCCGCGCCCGTGGGGCAATGGTTGTTGCCGTTCGTGTGCCAGATTCCCCTCCCAATCGCGGTCCATCGTCTCCGTCTAGGAGTCACACGGCAGTTTGTCGATGTGACTGGCTCGCGAGCGGTGGGTGGGAAGCTGTCCGTCGAGGTTGGGATCGCCGCCGCTCCTTGGAATCTGCTCGTTGCAGCAATGCCGGCCCGTTTCCCTGTTGAATCATGCAGTAGAGCATAAAACCTTCATGCACATGTATGAACCTGTGCTTAAACTCCTGGAGCTGCGGGAAGGCGAAGCATGTCATGGCAGGACAATCAATAAGGCATGGGAGAAATAGCACGCGGTGGATACTCCAAACATCGAGCACGAACTTGCGTACATTTTACACACCGATAGAGTGCTTTTTCAGCAGCAGATGCTGTTCATGGCGCACAGTGGTCGCGGAAGAGCGATCGACGGAACAAGCAAGCCGCTCATGCGACTTGGATGCCAAGCCAGCCAGCCAGCCAGCAGCAGACTTGATGGTTCAGAATGATGGAATAATAATGCGGGTGGATGAACACTGTACATCGTGAGGCCCAGGCTTCCCAACACAGCACCCCCACCACCAATCCCCCCCTTCAGTGCGAGAATTCGGTCATGCCCTGCCTCAGGCGTGCTTTCCGTGCCAACTTCTCACCAGCCGGTACCAGCTGCATTCGTAAGACAGAATGATCCAATTTGGACTGGCTTCGCCTCGGATCTTCATCACGCGCGGGCGCAATGGCAACTGCTGCTGCAGCCTGTTGGGGGCGTCAGCTGGCCGAAACACAGTTTTGGCGACTGCCCACTTGTTCGTTGACGTTGATGCCTTGAAGGCCCTTTCTTCACCGGGTAGCTTTCGTTCCGTGCCTGCTAACGCGAATCGTCATGCACTAAGCGAAGAGTGACCCACACCAAGATCTGCAGCCGTGACTAGAACAGGGACGGTACCTGGGAAAAAGGCTGGAAGGGAGCGTGTGACTTGCCATGTTGATTTCCCCCATTTCTTCGTTTCCCTCGGTCGGCTGTTGGGCCAGTCGTTCTGTGGTTCAATGATGTGCTGGCAGGATTGGTACCGAGAAAACGCCTGCGGGTGTGAAGCACTACCTTGTTCATCTGGCGTAAACGATCGTCTCTCTCTTTCGAGAGGGAAAGTGTTGCCCGGCGCCGCACGCGGGGGGGGAACGAGGGGGGGCGGCCTGCTACGATATCAATAGCACTCTGTCATTCCTCGTGCCGCCTCGCTCGTGCAGTCATGACGCCAGCGTTCGACCACCTCCTCTGTGCTCTGGGAAAGCCAAAACAGGTCCCCAATCCTACATTGGGCAATTGCAACACTTCGCGTGGTTTCGACGTCTGCGCATCCTGGCCGACATGTGGCGACGCTGCGCCGACACCACCTCAATCTTGTACAATTACCCCATTCGGCTGTAGCCCACGACACTGTAGCCATGTTTACTGCCGGGCGGAGTGTGGGCATGTGTCTACTGATATTTGCTCGTCTTTTACGGGATAAGATGAAACAAAGTATGATGAGTGATTGGCATTCAGACGTTGTTCTTCAAAACGGCCAAGAGCGTCAACCATGTCTATCTTCTCTATGTTGTGAAAATAGTAAAAATGTATCACCGGCCTCCATGTCGAAAGGTGGCAACTGCGTTTGTAAAAATAGCAATAATCATGAACTTTCTGGCCCCCGCAAGGCGCAAAAGGGCTCCAGTTGGGGGCTGAAGCAGCATCATCACCGCTGCCGGTCAGACTGCGGCCTGACGCTAGCCCTGGCCTGCGCACCAGCTCGGTGTACATGGCCGTTCCTGCCCCCCGAAGACGTGACCAGTAACGAAATGTAAAGTATACAGAAAAGGAAAGCATCATTGTCCGCATAAGTGTACAATTGTCGGTAACAAAAGTCCCAACAGATAGATCCATCCCACCAGCCCCGGGCTCAGTATAGATTGGGCTGGTCTTTCTTCGCAGCTTATCATCATCGTAATGGTGCAGCGGTAAGCATTTGTGGGGGCATGGGCCCCGGCAATTTCTCTGATCGATTATGCTCCGGGAACGCCTCGTCCGCGAGACCAACCTGCCTCTCAGGTGTTTCTTCGTTGCTTGCATTTGTCATGCAGCAGGTGGCCGTTTCTTGCCGTGGTTCTCGTGAATTCGGCCCCACAGTTGGGACATGTTACTTTTGCAGCCTGTCCGGACTTCTCTCGCTGGTGTCGTAGCAGATTGGAAAAGGTCGAAAACTGCCTGCCATTGCAGCCATGCTCCCAGCATCTCGGCTTCGGCCTGGTCTGCACGACCCTAACATGAGTGCCGTCCTGGCTGCTGTTGGAACTCGCAACGGGCGTCATGGTGTGCATAGGAGGGTAGAGAAGTCCGGTTGGCAAGGGGGAGGACCGGCTACTGTTGGTGCCGCGGAGATTTGTTCCTCCCCTCGGGCATGAACCCAAGGGATCGCGCGGTCCTCCGTATCGATAGTCAGTCATCGAATAGCCGCTTGGGTATTGTACAGACACGTCGTACGTAGACGGACTTGGACATTTGTATTAGCAGATTGACCTTTTTCGTGCAGCTCTGTTGCCCTATGCACTTACAATGACTGCGGGTGATATGGCGTTGAGGTGTACAGATTTGACTGGGTTGACGAGTCGTGAACAGTCGAATTATACGACGACAGGTACGAGTGATCGGGAAGACTCGATGGTGGCAAGGAGACTGAAGGCGCCGTGGAGTAAAGCGGCAAAGGCAATGCACCTGACACGTCGCTCAAAGTCATCGGCGGTGGCGATGTCGTATAGGAAGAGCTTGCAGCACGTCTCATCCTCGCGCTCATCTTGGATTCTCGGCGAGTCTTGTCTCCTCTGTGTCTATTGATCCCGAGAATCTCGGGCGTCATGGATCCGCGTGGAGGGCTCGAAGCAAGTGATCTTGCTTCACTGGGAGGCGTCGAGCTGGGGTCCGATCCGCTCACAAGGGAGTTGGCATCCGCGTTCAGTATGCCATCACTCGAGACTCCGGATTCCAATGAGCCTGATGTCTTGGGTCAGCCACAACAATCAGGCAAATGTAGACGGGACGGTAGATGGCATATGGTACCTGGCCAGGGAAATGACGATCTAGGTGTCATGGCAAAGACTGGGTCGAACGGAACCGCAACCGCACTACTTATGGCCGGCTTGTGAGCCAGCTGTCTTCAGCTTGTTCGATGTAGGAAGACTTTACCTCATCTTTGTGCTTTGCCCGAATGTCTAACGGTGCGTGGTATGGGGATCAAGGAAGGATGGAAAGGTAATCGCTGGTGAGATGAATAGGCCAAGCTGGTCTGGTTGTGCCAGAAAGAGATATAAATTTGGATAGGTACTAAGACGATCTGATGGGATGAGGAAGACTGATCCTGACGGAGTGGCGGCTCACGCAAGCTTCGTCGTAGAATAGGAAGCAGACTTTTCGTGTGGCGCCTGTTGGGGGACGCGCAGCAATGGCTCGCTCGTATTCGGCGCCAGATAAGAACGATTGGGTTGAGCAAGTCTTTCAAAGATTCGATATTCTTTCCATCCAACTGTATGAGCAGATGGGAAAAGAGAAAGAGGAAGACCGATGGTCTCATTCAAGATGGATCACACGCGGCGAAAGGACTGATTATATCTTGGAATCATGAGGCACACCTCCGTGGAATACCTAGACCAGGACGTGAGCTTATATGAGACGACACAAAGCTATTTTAAAGTGGAGTTCTTGACCACAATGGTTTCGGCACAGCACTCTGCAGCGAGGCCGTGAGAAAGTGGTGGTGGTGGTGGTGGTGGTGGCGGCGGGCATTCGGGGTGGCGGCTGCGGCAGCAGCATGGACTCAACACATATCAGGGGGACATGGACAACACCAAAGGATACAGCCAAAAGACATGTTTCTAGCCACGAATCTAGAGCAGGCCGGCATGTCATTCTGGCGAACCGGGCTGGGCGTGGCATTTCCTCCTGAACACTCGGCAAGGTGCAAAGAGGCCCCTGTCCGGTATCCACACGAAGAAAAGGCATCCCTCGTGCGTACAAGGCGTGTAGATGGCCATGCTGCCAATAATAATCGATACTGCAGATACTCCGTACCTTGGGGGATTCTCTGCGCCTGCTCCGTGTTCAAGGTGGATGCCCCCCCGACGCGCGGGCTGGGAGGGAGGGTGCGATTATCTTGTACGCTGACGCGCTCCATTCATCGTGGGCCTGTCCAGAGTTGGCAGAAGCTGCACCGAGAAGATCTCACGGGGTTGCGCCAGGGTGTGCGCCAGACTAAGATTAGTTTGAGCATTCTGCCTTGCTCACGGCGTGTATGTCTCACCTCTTGCACGTACAAGCGACGAACTGCGCGCTGTCGAACACGAAGCATTCAGTCTTTCTCCTTCTGGCCGTACTTTGGACTTCTGGGTTTTATCCGAGAATAAATGCCACTGGCTCATGGGGGCTCGGTGGAGTGCAGGGGGATCGGTTTCATTCCTTCCAATTGCGGAACTGTCAATCGACGCCAAGTATAAAATGTCGGCGGGGAGCAGCAGAGCGGAATACTGCACAAGCATGGCTGTCGGATGTCTGACTTGACGCTGAGACAAGGATGCGCGCCATGCGGATAGAGGCGTCTGATATGGAGTGGGAGTTGGGATGTGCGTCCTGGGGTCTGGACGCCAGAACATGTCTGCTCGTTGGATGCAACCACGGATCGTTTTGTGTGTATGTGTGTATGTGCATACAACCATGAAGTAGGCAGTAACCCCGAGATGGATGTGGTGTGAAGGATTTTGTAGGGGGTGGAGAGGTCGAAGAACTCGGAAAGGGCCACACCGGTGTCCGCCTTGATGCAGTAAGACGAGAGCGCCTGAAAGGGTCAAGCCTTGCATTCGCATGCCACCTTTCGTCACTGGATCCGCTGTCAGCTCTTCGCCTCGCAGTCGCCTTGGCTGTTTCCAGGGATTGGACTCGTCATCGGCGAACAATGATTCGCAGCCGCCAATTGTCGGCGAACCTGAGAAAATGTAAGACTGGAGTGCTTTCACGCAGAGTAAGCTCGAAATGTAGCTAAGCTGGTCGAGCCCACCAGTCGAAGTGCGACAGCGTCTCGCCTTGCTGCCATTCAATCTTCTCCTCCTGCCGCCGCCTGGAAGCAGCTCAAAGATCTCTGGTCTCCGTTCGATATGAGACAGCGATCCGAGACATTTCTGGAGCGTGCTTGGAAGCGTGCTCAAAGGCATGCGTTGCTGGGTGTTCTGCATAGGGTATGTGCGCATTTCTTGATTTCCTGCTTGCTGCAGATACTCGAGCCATGAGGGCCTGCGGCAGGCGGCCAGGAACCCGTCTTACGTGCATCCAGGGGTCTGCCTGCTTCGAAAAGAGAGCCACGCCGGAGCGGCCGCCGAGGCTGCTTCAAGACTGAGCAAAATGGCTCGTTAAAAAGCTATTCGGTATGCGTTCTGGGCCATGGCTTGTCGCATGTGGCTGTTGCAATCCTGAATCCATTGTGATGGCTTGTCTGAAGTGCTGCACGAGCAGCGTGGAGGCACTGATCCACCCCTTCTTCTGTGCCAATCATGATGGACATCTGAAAGTCGACTGGCAGTTGACGGTTGTATATGGATGAAGTATCAGGAGAAGCAGAGAGCCACGTCAGCAGGGTGAAGCTGTCCATACCCAGCGACCAATTCAATGATACATTCCGAGGCACTAATGAGCGGCATCGGGTGACACCGGGCTTCTCCGAAAGTCAGCTCTGCTAGGCCCGTACCGGCCGGAAGGTTGACGACCATCGGCATCGCCAACAAAGCGTTGACTGTCAGCCCTAGAGCAGCAGGAGTAGATCTGCTTCTACTGCTGGTAGGAGAATGCCATGTGTAAAATGCGTCCTGCGCTTGGCGTTTGGGCCTCTTTGGTGCCCGCCCACCTGCTGTCGGGAGGGATGTTGAAACATGGAATCCTGGGGCTTTCGCCAAGCGCAGAGCTCGCAGCACCGTTTCTTCGACGGACGCAGGCAATGCGAGGGATGTGTCAGCTCGTGTGTCTCAAGCTTGCTAAGAAGAAGCGCCTTTTGAGAAGAAGAAGAGAGGAAAAAGAAAAAGAAAAAGAAATAGAACAGCCACAGACCCAATATTGTTTGCAAGTTCTGGTCGCGCTTGCCTGGTTACCTGGAGCTCGGCGGCTGCCTTGCCATGGCAAACCTGCTACTACCACCGATCCCGGGGTCATTCTTTCCTTGTCTGCATTACAACGAAATGATTCACCCAGGCGATCCGGCGAGACCCAGTATCTTCTCTGTCACTTCGGCCAAGCCTTTTTTTTTTTTTCTTTTTTTTACATTTGAAAAGGTGTTTCAAGATGAGCAATTGGCGGCTAAAACGGCTCATTGGCAACTCGGGGATTGTGCAGTCAAATCAACTCTCTGTACGCCCCTCCTGATCCCAATGTCTGACCAACAACTCGACCTCTTCATCAACACCCCCGACCAGTTCCGGCTCTCGCTGAACGGCATCATGCGCCTACTCCTCCTCCATGAGCGTCTATCCACCTACGGGGGAAGTTGTATGACACGGGGCATTGCACATGCGCTTGTGGATTTGGACCCCAAACCCCCACGCGACTGACTGGAGCTTCCATAGGTTGCCTTTTTCTCGCCATGGCCATGCCAACTCCAGACCACGGGGCCTTTGACGGATGCACGCTATCAGTGAGCACACCTGATTGGCACGTTGCGGTCACGTCGGGGATATTCTTGAGTCGCTTACGACCGGGCAGATGGGATCACCCGTCTTCAAATCCAGATTGGCCCATGGACATGTGAACAGTTCTCTCGGAGCACATTATTTGCGCGTGCAGGTCGTTTCCAATGAAGGGGGATCATACGCAAGATGCTTCTTCCGCCGACTTTTTGTCGCGTAAAGTATTCCCTCCCGTTCGGGGGGTTTAAGGCCTCGTCTGCTTTGTCTCCGCGACTCTCGCGTCGACGCCACGGCACCATCCAGAACAGCACAGTCCAAGCGGTATAATTCCAGGGTGGCTGATCAAGGGTGACTGAAAGAAAGGGAAAAACCCGGTGCTCTCCTGAGTTGCCATCATCATTGAGCGTCATGAAGTGCGCTACAGCGTGTCGGGCATAGATTGCAATCTTTGCGTCGTGGCATGTGTTTCTCAAGACATTCCTGCTGCTTGTGAGGCAATTGTTCCGCTCTGGAAGTCGTTTGATGTGGGCATCGTCCTGTACTACAGGTGTGATGAGTTTTTCCCTGCAGAGAGTAGAGGCTTGAATAACATACGAGGGCCGGGGGACGGAGTCTGTCGATTCACACTCTACGCCGTTCATCGTTGCCCGTATTCACCAACGCAGCGCGAAACTCAGAGGCACGAGTAGCCTTGCGGCTCTTGCTTCCTGGAACATAGACAAGGGTCCGTTCACATGATGCCGAATGTGCATCAGACTCGTTAATACGGATGCTCTTGGCCTTCTCTTTGGCGCTAGCGGTCAGAATTGTGTAGTGAATATCGTCTCAAGGGTTTCACTGCAAGGTTACTTGTTGAAGTACGGCAAGTCCGATTCCTACGCTTGCAAATCGGGGACAAGCTGTCATGCATGGGTTGCGTGGTACTCATCGTGGCCGAAATGAAGCATGGTCAAGCGGCATGTCCACACGCAACTGAGTCCGCGAATGAAGCCGGAAAGTGAGGAGACAGGGATTTTTCTACTGAACCATGCAGCGCCGCTCATCATCGGGAATGACCAGCAATACACGGCGATGCGCCGATGTGATAAGTCTTTGTGTCAACCGAGGCTGTTGTCATTGCATCTTGCAGCCCCTCTCGATGACCACGTCGCCCGATCACTGACATGCCGAACAGCGCAGCCCGACGAGATCCATTTGCAGAGCTGCAAGAGTTACGTCTTTTCAAGTAGGCGAAAAGAAGCAGAGAAAAGTATGTCGAGCCAGAAGACGCCCGGGTTCGTACGCTAGCGTTTCGATTTCGCATCCTTGGTTACTTACCTTGGGCTTGATCTCAACTCTTAGGAAAGTTCGACCGTCAACAGTCCTGCGATGCCATCGAATCACCTTTCCTCGAAGACCGATGACAAACTGGCTGGCCTTCCCAAGGTTGTCACAGTGAGAGCACTCCGGATGACAGCCTTACCACTGCCTCGGCACCGCGCCTGTCAAGGTTGCATAACCCGACCATACGAGTTCGTACAGTCAAAGACTAGTGGCAATTCAGGACCGTCATAGGCGCGATCGGCTTCCACGATGTCGTCCAGAGCAGGTAAGGGGGTGTGGTCTCGAGCGCGCCGCCGGAGCTGAAAGGACGAGGAGCACAGCTTGACGCAAAGCAAGCTAGAGCGGCGATATTCTCGCCTTTTTCGGGCTGCCTTCCGCCTTGACCGGGGCCTCGGTCACACTAGCTCCCTTGATCAATTCTCGACTCGTGAGCCAAGCCTGCCGAGGCGCACTTCAGTGTTCAGGGCAGCGAATAGTCAGGGTCACACGAGATTGAGCACAAAGCCGCGCTCAGGTGTGTGTACCGTTCGTCGTGGAGATTGAGCCTCGGAGTCTAGGGTTTTGGCAGCTACTGTCTTGGCGAGCAGTCAGTATTGGGTATTGGCTGGCGAGAAATGTCTCCCCCGGCATGGGTGGCTGCGAACATGTCTAGCCGAGGAGACCCAAGATGAAGGTAACATGCCCGAATCGAGCAGGGTCAATGGCACCATTGACAAGTAGTCGATTTCTGGGAAGAAGCCTCACTTGTCGGCCATGGGGGAAAGAGACGCGCCAGCCGTGAACGCCAGAGAGGAAGTCGTTTTTGTAGCGCCACACTGGCTCTTTCTAGCTGACGTACAAGATTGATCAAGCTCTTTTTGACGCCCGTTTCTCTTACCTGATCATGGTCTCTTACCTGAAGTCATAGCACACTCCTTTGACGCCCCAGTCTGACTTGATCAGAGCCGTCAATTGTGGTCAGCGCGCTCTGTCCAAATCCCGTCCCATCTAGACCCAAATTTTGGATAATCGAGCGCCATTTTGTGACTCAGCCCAATATTCTCTTTCACAATGCGTGTACTGAGTTTGTGGAGGGCTCATCACCACCGTGGCTCCAACGTGCACTCAAGCACGGATCGAATGCCTCACCCATACATAGCATTCAAGTGACTCGGTCCAAACGCCCCAGTAAACCAGAATCCCAACCAGCCAACCCTACACCTTCTCCACTACGTCGTAGCTGCCTGGCTCAACGTGACAAAATCACCAGAACATTGAGCAATGTCTCCAGTTTTGCACCAAATGCCACTCCAGCATCGAGCAACACGCCCCCCCAATCCACTACCCGCGCCACATACCTTTCCCACTCTCCAAGCCGCAAACTTCTCTCATCAAAAAGAGAAAAGAGAAAAGGGAAAAAAAAAAGAACCATGGCCTCATTCGCCACAGAGCTCTGGGAATCCATCTTCACGCCGGGCCCGACACCGTCGATCCTCAAGGCCACGAACATCACTTTCTGCGCACTGCAGATCCTGCTGCTGCTGCTTTTGGTCGCTACGTCTAGTTTGCACTTTGTGGTGCTGTCCTTTTTGAGTGGGGGGTTGTGGTGGGCTGTGAATTGGTTTGCGGGCGAGTTGGCGGAGGAGCAGAGACGGAAAAGGGCGGAGGTGGATGAGAGTGAGAGGGTGAAGAAGGACTGAGGGTGGACAGAGAGGGTGAAGACATTGGGGTTTGAAGTCGGGGTGATGATCAAGTGAAGACACATGGAGGGTGAAGATGGACTGAAAGTGAATGTACTGAGGATTATTGAAGGGTAATAATTAAGTGAAGACACAGAGGGTGAAGACGAGCAGAGGGTGCACTGAAGATATTGAAGGGTTATCATCAAGTGAAGACACGCAGAGAGTGAAGACGAGCTGAGGATGCACTGAGGATTGTTAAAGGGTTATAATCAAGTAAAGACACATAGAGAGTGAAGACAAGCTAAGGATGCGCTGAGAATTATTAAAGGGTCATAATCAAGTAAAGACACATAGAGGGTGAAGATGGGCTGAGGATACTAAGGTTGAGAATACAGTGAAGATGGATAGAAGGTGAAGACAGACTAAGAGTGAATTGGGTGTGAACACAAAATGAAGGCATTCTGAGAGTGATAATACGCTAAGGGTGAATTAGGGGTGAAAACAAAGTAAAGACATACTGAGGGTGAAGATGGATTGACTACGAGTAGAAACAAAGCAAAGACACAGAGAGCAAGGACAGACTGAGGATGAAACAGTGGTAGACTAAGGGTGTAAAGCAACTAAAGACAAATAGGGAATGGAGATAGACTGGGGACAAACCAGCGGGAAACTGATGGTGAGAATAAAGTAAAGACAAACAGAGAATAGAGATAGACGAAGGCTTAACTAACAATAAAATGTCAAAAACACACAAAGGGTCAATACAGACTGAGGAACTGGTGAAGACAAAGTGGGAGATGGACAGAGCATAAACGTATCAAGGATGGACAGAGGCCCCTACCGTTGATTGTATTGAAACTCAGATTTCACACCCCTAACTACGTCATGACAAGGTCGCTGCAGACTGTATTGGTACAGAAACTAGAATACACAGACACCACTTCTTCGCTAGCACGCACAATCGCGCACCCCTACAGGTACCTCAGCTTTTTGGTCGCCACGACGGCCACGACGGCGCACACGGCGCCGATGAAGAAAATCACTGCAATGGCGTTCGGTCCGTCTTTTGGCGGAGGGACTGCGCCGTCGTCGTCGGCCAGTTCGCGGCTCTTGCCTGGCTCGAGGATGCCGAAGACGATGGTGCTGATGAGGGTGGCGAGGAACTGCGGGATGGTGGTGTAGATGTTCAGGATGCCGAAGTAGATGCCTGATAGCTCCGTGCTGCCGTTGGGGGAGGCGGCGTCGGCGGCTAAGAGGTTGGATGGGCTGTCGGTGTCGTGGTCGTCGTCGTCGAGAGTGGAGAGCTCGACTGGGCTCGGTGCGTCGGAGAGACGGCGGTAGGGTTGGCTTTTGAGTCTGTTGACTTCGATGCCGAGGAGGGCGGAAGGGGCCCACGTGGCGATGGCCCAGGGGCTGCGGGTGGCGTCGCAGTTAGCCGGATGGAATCAGGAGAAGTAGAGGACTGGATTGCATGGCAGGGAAGGGTGAAGGGGAGGGGGGTTTGGGGTGAAATGAGGCAGGAGAGCAAGAGAGGAAAGATGTGACGTGGACGGCTGGGCAAGGAAGGGGGTGTACGTACATGCCGCACAGGCAGACCAGCGCAGTGGCAAAGCGAAAGCCCGTGGCGAATGGAGCGAGCGACATGGCCACGGCGAACATGATGTGTCCGAAGATCCAGGTCGTCAGCAGATCCGGCTTGTCCCTTTGCACTCTCCTGAGCAGCCCGGCCACTGCCCGCGGTGGCCGCGACGTGTAGGGCCCCTTATCGGGCGACTTGACGAGCATGGGCAAGATGAAAGCGGCCAAGCAAGTGATGACGGCCTCGAGCACGAGCGACGTGCTCCCAATACGACCCATCTGTCCCAGCGCGTCCTCGGACTGCTTGGCGTCGTCGGCCGAGACGTCGTAGCGGAAGTACGTCTCGCCCACCCACGTCGTGCTGTAGAAGAGGAAAGGGAACCAGCCGATCCAGGACCAGAACTGCGCCCAGCAAATAGCCCTGATGCGAGGCGGGAGGTGGCGGATGGTGAAGAAGATCTGGCGGACGATGCCGAAGCTGCTGCGGGGTTTGGCTGCCTTGGCGGATGTCATGACGCTTTCCCTCACGGCCCAGCATGTTATGGCCGTCGTGGAGAGCACGGCTATGGCGGAAATGACGATGAGTTGCTGGAACTGCGTCTTGCCGAAACGCGGGCCCAGCATTCCCGGCAGGTCAATGGCGCCAGAGCCGTACCCGATGATGTGTCCCAGTGCGCTCATTCTGCTCCCTGAACCAAGTCACAGACGAGAATGTCAGCAAGCAAACTTTGCCGTGTCGAGCTTGACGCATGTGCCTCGAGCGACAAGGACGGGGACAAGCTTGAACCTTACCCCAGGCTGCGCCCGCTTGCTGCTTCTCCAGAGGCAGCGTGTCAACGACCAAGCTTCTGGCACAGGACATGACTGATCATCAACGCGCGCGTTAGCCCGCGTGTCTCCAATATACGATGAGGCAAGGTCCGTCCAACAACTCACCTGCATTGATGGCAAAGTCCAAGACGTAAATGGACAGGACCGCCAGACCAATCGTGGGTGCCCTCGCGACCTCTTCGTCCGTCACCCAGAATTCCACAATCTCCTTGGTGAAGCCCAGCACCATGAGACAGCAAGCCACGATGACGGCACCAATGACCATGAACGGCCGTCGTCTTCCCCATTTGGATGTGTTCTCGTCGGCAATGACACCGACAATCGGCTGGACCACGAGGCCCGACAAAGGACCGGCGATCCAGATGAGAGATGTGTTGGACTTGGTGAGGCCGAGGCGGAGGAGATACGGCGTGCAGTCTGCCAGTGAGCGTCAGCGGGTGTGAAGAGGGTGGGTTTGTTCGCGGAACTCACATGTCATTTCCACGCCCCATGTGAAGCTATACAGAAGCTCGTCTTGTCAGCTATGCAAGCTCCCTCGGGCATGGAAGGGGAAGCGGACACGACGCTTTGCGAGCCGTTGCGCCCATCACGGGGAGGGAGAAAGGATGTTCAACCTACGTGATGCCAATGGTGCAAAAATTCAACAAGACCATCCTCATGATCTCCGAGCTCCCCCTTATGGAGGGCTCACCGACAGTCGCCATCTCGATGGTCAGCCAAAGAGCAAAGACGGGAAGCGACTCGGGCACGTTCTCCTCGAAAGAAAGCCACCACACCTCCCGAGGACACGCTTGACGCTGCGAAGGAGACAATGCTGGCACGCAACGCGCAATTCCGCAGAGCAACCCGCGTCGCAGGGCCGAGACGTGGACGCAACCAGGCGGAATGCTGACATTGGGGGGGGAGTTCGCCGTCGCGCGTCTGACTAAAGAAGTGCGGTCGTGCAAGCTAGAGATAAGCACGGTGACCAACGAGCGGAAGTGACCCCTACATGACTCGGATGGGGAAGCCCCTTGCGTGATTCAAGACAAGACACGGGGGCAATTCGGTAGCAGCCGCAAGGGAGGCAGGCGGAAACATGGGTAGTGAGTACTGTGCGGAATGGCCGTCGCTCGGCTCGTCGACGTGGAGGAAGATTTTTATGTGCGTGTTTGGCAGATTGAGCATGGCAGACGGTAGAGAGAGAGACGTTCGCGACGCCAACGCATTTTATCCGGGGTCCCGGCGGACGGACCAAGACGGAACAGGGTTGGTTGACCCTGTAGCATGTTGGCTTTGATTGGCTTTTGCTACACGCCGCACGTCATTGGAATCCCTCCATCACTCGGCATCCCCAATCGCGTCTAATCATACAGCTTCGTCCTGGAGGCATCTCGTTCGACTCACATCTCGTCTCTTTGGCCAGCGCGTCATTACCAGATGATTCGTTTCGCCCTTTGCGCTACCAGAACGAAGACATGTCCACCGCCTCGTAGCTCTCTTTTTGCCTGTCAATCGTGGTATCCTCTTGAAACGCCAAAAACTCCACAAGCAACCTCTTCTTCCCTTCTCCGCGCAGGCTTCTCGAATCTCTTAATTTTCACTCTTTGGCAGAGAGGATGGAAGAAGGGGGGGGGGGAAATAAAGCGATCCATCTACGTCTTTCGTCCCTACCTTGGTGCCAACAAGCGGGAGAATAAAATAGACGGGGAGGCCAAGAAAAAGAACAAAAGAAAAAAAAAAAAAAAAGGGAAAAAAAAAGTCACTGAATTGCGCCATTCACCAGGGCCCTCGCGGTGAATGCTTTGAGGCACGAAACCAATATTCGCTGTGGTTTCATGAGACTGAAAAAGTATGTAACGTCAAGTGAATAGTCATTGAATGCAGCGTCATCATGAGAGATCCGAAGCGTCTTCACATGAGCGGTATGGGTATCGAAAATGTTGATGGTTATCGCGGCTGCTCCAGGCAATGGGAAATCAGCTCTCACTCCTCTCCATGAGGTTTCCTCAGCGACGAGAAGCGCGTAAGGGTGGAAGAAAAGAAGGAGAAGGAGAAGGAGAAGAAGAAGAAGAAGAAGAAAAAGAAGAAGAAAGAAGAAGAAAGAAGAAGAGGGGAAAGGCGATGATCATGATGACAAGAACAGAGCTGGCCACAAGACTGCTCCGTACACACACTGGAGCTCAGCGCTTACGAATCAGCAAGTTTGGCGAAATGCTTGGACCAGATCCAGCCAACTTGATCTGTTAGATCGTCTTGGTTCTTGGCCAACCAGAGCTCGCCTTTCTCGGCAATCACATCGAATATCTGGTGGGAAGGAGAAGAGAAAGTTAGTGATTCGTGACACACTTTGGCGCGAACTCGCCCCTCTTTTGTCTCGTGTTTCATCACTCACCTCTCCAGCTGAGTATGTCAAGTAAGGATAGCCAGCTTCATGTTTCGTGGTTGCGATGTTAAATTCGAAAAGCGAGGCGGCCAGCCACAGTATGTTGTAGCCGTATGACGATTGGCTGCGCTCACGCGATGATGCCCTGGAATGGCGTTGACTGGTGACACCCTCTTCCGCCCCGTCTGACATGGGCAAGGCCGAATGGAACAGGTTGGAGAACCGCTGTTCTCTTTGCGGGTCCTGAGGAGTGTAGTTGGAGCCGTACGTGGCACTCGAGCTGCGACGATTCCTCCCCGCCGAGTCCGAATTCTGTCGAAGCAGGCCAGACTCCTGACTGCGCCCTGTGCTGGGCCGTGTTGAAGCTATACCCGTGCCAGTAGCCGAACGCGAGCTGCCGACGGGATCTGAGCCTCGCGGGGAGGCCATGGCGCCCTGCTGGGGGACAATACCGGCGTAAAAGTCGCGATAGTAGTACTGGTACGGATTGGGCGCGCTGCCATTTGCGAAGCCTGGGGCACTGTGGCTCGGCGACAATGTGAATGAGCCGCTCCGCCGACCGCCAAAGTCCGGCGCCGGTAACATCGGTGCCACATCTCCATTCACAGACTGTCCTCGACTGCGTGTCGTGACATCCGAGGGCCTTGCTCGTGTTCTCAAAGACGCATCGTCCACACTCACCGACATCGAGAGCGAAGCTCTTCGCCACGTCGTCGGGTTGAGTATGCCGATAGTGGCCATCTGATCCTTGCCGAAGACGAAGTCTCGTTCAAAGGTCGTCACCACCTCTTGCAGGTCTGGTACGTCGGTAGAGCTGTTCAGCACCGCCTTCATCTTGTCTTTCCAGATGGAAAACCATCTGACTTGGATATGGACGAAACTTGCGAGGCAGACGTTGCCGATCCTCTCCGTTAGTGCCGATAAGCGGGGAAGCTCTTTTTTCAAGGTTTCGTTCAGTGCCTCGTATTGTTCCACGAGTTCTTTCAGCTTGGGGTCCGGACTCTTGCCGCTGCGCTTGAGCTGCTCGCAACGTTCGAAATCCAGTCTCCGCTTTTCTCTCTTCTTCATGGCCAGAGACGGGTTACCGTACGCCTTGATGACGTGCTCAAAGGGCTCGATGACAAGTTTGCGCACCTGAGCAAGATGCTCCTCCAGGGCAACCTTCTCGAGATCTCGTACCGAGATGTTGAACTGAACCCACTTGCTCTCGAGCTCAGGATAGCTCCCAGGCTGAAACCGCATGACCAGTTCGATCGACGACATGTACTGCAGAAATTCGTGAACGTAAGCCGCCACCTGCCGAGTGTAGAACTCCACATCACGGAGCACGACCTGCAGCCGCAGATAATCGTCACCAAACTTCTCGTTGAGCTTTGCGTAATCTGCATCCTCTGCCGGCCTATTGTTGGATGTCTGCAGTTTGTCCACGCGTTTTCCGAAAGCTCGGGCGAAACCTGCTTTGACGTCAGACTCCTTCCTCTTTCGTCCCACAATTTGCCCCACTAGCTCAAAGTTCTTCTTAGACTTGTTGATGTCTATAATTGCCGTTTCCAGTGTGTCCTTTGCCTCCGCCAGGGCTGCTCGATCCGGATGATCCAGAGGGGTGTGTTGTAGAAGCGTGACGATGAGTGTGGGGTATTTCGTGATTCTCTGCATGGGCTTGATCAGGAGAGAATCGAGATCCCAGGCGGCTGTGAGGTCCTTGGCAACTTCGTTGCATTCGTTGAGCCAAACTTGAACAGTCGGGTCCTGTTGGATCTGGATGAGCCTTTTTGCTGCCTGATCACTGGCTCGCAGAAAACCTTCGTGGGTAAGCTTCATTCGTTCCAAATTGTTCTTGAAGACGGGGCCGATTGAAGTACGCCGGTCCCTTGTGTCGTTTGGCGCGAGTAGGGCAGCAGAGGTCGCCGCCGATGAAGCAGAGTTTTGCCGTTGTGTCTTGGCGCCCCTGGCAACGTAGACGTTCGCGACTGCGTCTCTGAGTTCGGCGAGGAACGACGTGTGGAACGCAATGATCTCTTCGGTGTTTCTGAAGACCAGCTTGATGGTCTTGTTGTCGAGTTTGGGGCAGGCCTCTGCGGTGCCCTTGTAGATTTCCTCGACGATGTTCATGTCGCGGACGAAAACGGCTTCCGTGTCTACCAGCTCTTTGAGAACATTTCTCCTCTGAACCAGGCGATGTCTTTCCTGCTCCGTGAGCTCCTCGCGGTGGTCTCCATCCGATACAAGGGACTTGCCGTGGCTGCTGAGTGGAGTCGATGTGGTATCATCATGCTTCGTTGCTGTGATGGATAACGAGTCCACAGAACGAGACGTTTCGGCGTGGGACATGGATCCGTCGCTCTCGCGTTCAGAGTTCAAGAGAGTACTTCCGTACTGAGACTGATCGTAAAAGGCACTAGATGTTCTCGATGTCAAGTCTGAGCCGGGTGCCGATGGTGGAACAGGAGGAGGTTCGTGACTTGGCGGCGACGGCATGTGCGGCACACGGCCCCTCGAGTTGACTTCAGGCGAGGAAACAGAAGTGAGGTACGGGACAGAGAAACCATCTCCCGTATCCACTTCGGGTAGATGAAGAGAGTTATGGGGGTTGGACAGTGGTCTGGAGACTTCCGATTCACGTGGTTCTTGTCTTCGGCTTGTGCGCACTTCTTTGGGGGTGCTGAAGATTGTGACGTGCCCAAACGCTTCTGATTCGGGAAGACTCTGCATTGCTGGGGACCTGTGCTGATCAGACTGGACAGTGCTGTCCACCGAAAAGTCCGTCCACGTTGACTGCCGCCTTGACCCTTCTTTATCAAACTGTTCTTCAGGTACCGACAATTTGCTCGAAGAGGGCCCGTCAAGATGTTGATGGTGTTGCCCGTACTTTGAGTAGTGCATATAGTCGGAGGCGCCAGCCTCTGATGATGCATACGTGGATGTCCTGTAGGAGTTCAATCGATCATCGTAGAGTCCTCGATGCCGTGACCCGTGCTGCTCGTCGTCAGTTGTCTCTTCAGGGCACGCATCTGTGGCAGCATCGCCCTCCCGACGTTCAAGGTCGGGCTGTGCAACCTCTGATTGACAGTCAGAATCGTCACACCGTGAGTCGAGTCTGGGAAAGGGAATGGTCGTGGCGCCATTTGTGAGCGGCGATGGTGCAACGTCGCCATAGGCTGCTGATGCTAGATGCATTTTGGTACCTTGCGGTAGATAGGCTGCGATACCGAGAGGGTCAAAGGTAGGTCGCTTTGATTCGCTTGCGGAGTTATGTGAAATGACCGAAACTCCCTCAGTCACTGGAGCATCCGGATTGGCACTGTCTTCCTCTCTTGACACTTGAGTGGCCGGTGCAGACTTCTGCTGTCCTTCTTCAGGATGATGGACTCTGCTTTGTCTTGGCGACGAATGTCCTGAAGGGCTGAATTGCTTGACCACAGTAATCGGGACTACATTTGGACTGGTTTGGGCTTGAATTGGGGGTTGGGTCTGGGGTTCCGCATCGAACTCGGTTGTATCCGACGCTGTCGATACAGCCGAGTTCGGGGCCTGGTCCAAAGACACAGGTGACAGCTGGACCGGAAAGTGAGATCCACGGTGTCCGAGCGTCGGCGAGTCCTGATCCCTTGCGACGGACGGCGATTGGGTATTGACCCTCAACGACGGTGTCGCCGTCAACTCTTCTGGCTTCCTTTTCCCCGAGCGCTGGTCAGCGTGCGGTCCCAAATCTGCAGTGTCAGCTCCTGAAGCACGCCGCGCCCTCGCATGGTTCACGCCGCGCCCTGTGGCAGAAGCTCGAGCACCGGCTGCCGCTGCAGATGCACCGGTCCCCTCTGAGATGGGCATCTTTGTCGGTTTCGTTGTTGGTGCGGTGGTCGATGGCCTCCTCGATCGCGAGCTCGAGGCTGTGACCTCACTGTCGAGACCTCGCCCTTCTTCGACAGCGACCTTGTGCCTGGCTTCCAGGGCCTCGCTCTCACGAATGGTCTTGGTGTAGGCGAGCCTGATATGTTCTCGCCTCTGCGCAAAATCTATCGGCCCAATTGATATCTTTCGCCGCCTGGGTGCTGACTCGGCTGACTTTTCAGAGCCGGCCCTTCCAGACTCCTTCATCTTGAAGCCAGAATTCGCAACGATCAGTTGCCGAGAACGAGAGCTTCGCGAAGCCAGCGGGAGTTTCGGCGAGGGGGCAGTCGCGTGCGCTGGGCGTCTGCTGTCGCTGTCGCTGGACGTCGCCGACTGGCGACTCTGAGTCGGCGTCCTGGCCCGGGCAACACCAGGGCTCGTTCGCGACGTCCTTCGATTGGGCTGCTTTCGCCTCAATGTTGCAGGTGAGGTGGACCGAGTGGAGGGCGGACTCGTTGAGTTTCGGGGGGTGCTGAAGGTGCGAACAGAGACGGGCAGCCTTGAGGACGGCGGCGACGGTCCTGCCGGGCGATTGCGAGCAGCTCGTGTCGACGGTGACGAGCCGCTGTCTTCACTGTGAGCTCGAGAGCGAGGACGAGGATGGGCTGTGGGGACGCTGGGTCCCCCATTAGGACGAGACGGAGGAGAGCCACGGTAGAAGGCCGATGGCGACTCAGCGCCCGAGCCATGAACGTTGCGTTGATGCGCCGCCGTGACCTGGACCGTGGAGTCTGACGTCCGACGTTGGCGGCGTGTGCCAATTCCGTAGCCCAGGACGGCCGCTGCATCGTGTCGGTCTGGTGGTATCTCACCGAACAGGAGGCCCTGGGATTGCGCAGCACGCCCGGCGAAGGAGGGTGTCTGCGGACTGGTCTGGATGGGATGCTCCGGCGACGGGCCCTGCGTGGGATTGAGAGGAGAGGAAGTAGCATCGAGAGCGTTCTGCGGCTTGCCGATTCGACTGGCAAAGGATCTGTTGCCGTTGCTGTTCAGAGTTTGGTGATCGGCCTCGAAGTGGGCGTGTCCTTGTTGGTGCAGGGCAGACTGCTCAAGGGCATCCCCACGACCAGCAGCAGCATGGCCGGTAGATCCATAGACTCGTCCCAGAGTCGACGCTGTAGGAGGACCAACCAGATCTGATGCTCCAGGTCCTGACTTGGCGAGCCTGGGGCCAGAGACGATTCGAGAAGGATGTGGGGCAGGAACGGCGGTGACGGCCATGGCATTCTGGTCGAAGCGTCTCTTGAGGTCCTTCACACTCGGCTTCCCACTGGGCATTCTCGGGCCAATGTCAGAGGTCGATGTCCTGCTTCTGTCGACGGGACTCGAGACGGAACGCATGTTTGTGCGAGCGACACCGCGATTGGCGAAGACGACTGGATGCCTGGACGCAGATGCAGCGCCGTTTGCCCGGACGGGAGACGGAAATGATGACGCGACAGTCATGGGAAGTACATCGGGCACGGAGCTTCCGTCAGGGCTCTGGTATTTCTTGTAGAAGTCGTCGGGGTCCAGCGAAGACGGCGGTGCATGGTGATCTGTCATGGACGCAGAATTGTGAGGCGTCGTCGAGGATGAAACAGGGACACTCGCTTGCTGGGCTGAGCCAGAAGAGGAGGCGCGACGATTGTCGTACAAGGAACGGCTCGCGACACCGACAGGAGTAGCATCGAGGGTCGACGAGGTCGGAAGGTGAAACGGGTCCTGAATGTCGTCGTCTATCTGGGCGAATTGACTGAGCTGGTCGAGATTGCGGTGCAAGACTTGGCGGTCCAGGGTACCGGGGCGGCCATCACCAGCATCATGTCGAAGCCGGCCAGCATCCGGGCCCGGGTCCATGTTGGCCTGGAAATCGGCCAGGATCTGTGCATCCGGACTGACTGGCTGGCTGGCGTGTCAGACGTCGTGGCAGGTCGGGAAGGGACGAATGGCGAACATTGATGCGTTGCGTTGCGTTGCGTTGCGCCGCGTTGGCGTGGGATGGGTTGGGTTGCGTCGGGTTGCGTCTGCGTTTTGATGGGCGTGACGGAGGCGAGGGCGTGATTTTGCATGCAGTCCGAGTCTGGGTGGGTGGCTAAATCCAATGCGAGGATGGGCGATAGGCGAGGGTGGGTTCGCCGTTTGGCGTCAATGGCTGTCGATTGGGTTGGTTGGCCTTGGCCTTGCTTGGCCCTTGGCTGCTGCTGCTGCTGCTGCTGCTGCTGCTGGCACCAGACGGTACGTAGTAGCGCGATGGTCACCCGGAACAACGAATTTTAAAAATCAGCAGCAAAGGAGGGAGGGGGAGGGAGAGGGACAGGCGAGAGAGAGAAAGAGAGAGTAAAATGGTGAGGGAGAGAGAGACAGGGGCGGCACCCCGGGATCGGGAAGCTGGGATTTGGAGTGGGCGCGCGCGAGACCGGCTCAGCAGCACACCAAGCCAACTACAGTACGGAGTGCCGTACTCAATGAGCGGCCGATGACCTGGATGTTGGCCTCTCGCTTCATGTGTGCTTCTTTCACTTCCCCGTCCTCCCGACTGCATGTGCCCGCTGGCAGAAGACTGGGGTGAGAAGTGAGGCAATTTAGCATTTCACTGCCTCGTCTCCGGGGGCGGGGGAGCGAAGGATCCGGGAACCTTTCAAGGTGCTCCGAACCTACCAGGTATCCGCAAGTACAGTACGGAGCAAGTAATGCTTGATCACTCCATCCAAAGCTGCGAGCCAATTGCCCAATGGCTGACGGCGGGCGACCCTCGACTGCGCCCGAAACCCCCATAGCATGAGCGCTCGGGACCGGGGAGCCGCGATGACTGCCCGTCATGATCTGGCTGGCAGTGGTGCATCAAAGCGAGCTACCTCCCCCTCATTCGACATAATGGTGAAAGCAGTGCTCAAAGCGTAAATCTCAAGTCCCGCTCAGGTGGTATGTACATGTACGTGTCATGGTGGTCGAGGCACGCCACAACTGCCACTCCTGCTCCCGCTATCGAAGTGACGAGGCATTTGCTGCCATCATCACAGTCCCCCCCGTCTCACCAGGCGGAACCCGTCCTTGTTGTCACACCTGCATGCTCATTATTATTACATGTCCATTATTGCCATGCTAATATAGCTTGGGCTTATTGAAAAATGGAACCACACAGCACGGACTCTGGAGAAGATGCTGACTGACATCTGGCCGGGACCGATGCCGTGGTTGCTTGGCACCTGGCACGGCCGGGTGGATCTGTGGACATGACGGTGGGGATTTCCACCAAGCCTTTTGCCCTTTATCGATCTGGCGCCTGTGGAGCAATTCTTCACCGAGGCATGGTCGAGCCTCAATTTCGCCGCCTTTCATGACGGTTCGCTGTACGGAGTACGGAGTAGGGACACGCAGTAATCGAACCCGATTTTTTGTTTTCCCCCATTTCACAGATTGTTGATCGAGATTGTCCCAGTGCTGCCCACGTGCACACGCGATGATAGCATTGGGCAATGAGCAACGGCACGCGCGCAGCCTACTCCATGTACTCCGTACACACGCGCGCACTCCTGCCATACTTCCATCCAATCACACACGTACAGGAATTCCTGCTGCTGCCACATCATCCTCGTTCTGGCTATCTTGTCACACCGAGGTCCTCTTACGGATGACTGGGGTTGCTTCGTATGCTCCGACGCTCGAGCTTGTGCGTCGTCTGGGTTGCCCCTGTTCATCATCGAGTCCTGCCTCCCACCACCGTTTCGCTGTCGTGGGCAAGTATAACAAGGGGCATCATGTAACCTGATCCTTCAATCAGTTCTCCCAACTTTATAAGCCGTAGTCATGCGCGCAGTCAGCCTTTGAGCGCATAATCCTTCATGGGGAACGAGAGTGCCTGCAGTGTCCTTACTGGCCGAGGCAGGCACACGCTTCGTACACGATTCACTTTCGCGGCTTGACCCCCAAACTGGACTGGTCAGGTACCGGACTACATTATACACATGTTCATATGTTTGTGGTTGCCTGATTGTTGCGCATTGCCAGCATGCAGTTTCCTCCAGGGAAACACAGGAATTAGGAGCAGCGCGAGATGACTTGACCGAGTCCTCCGTCCGTACTGTGAGAACAGGGGGGCTCGCGGCACACATGAGGACCAAGAGGCATGGAGTCCTCGACGGAATTCTCCATACTTCACTCGGACAGAACAGCACACTTGCCATGCTTAGCTAATGTGCCAGTCTGCAATTCCTTGTTGATTTTTTGATTTTTTTGTTTGCGCAAACTTCCGGGGTTAAGTATTGTCTCTTTCGCGGTCCGTACGCCATAACTAGGTAGGTACCTACGGTAGGTACTTCGTTCATTAACCGGCACCCGTTGCAGCTGGCAGGGCTGCAAGACTCCAACGGAAAACAACCCAGTCGCCTCCCTTGCGACGCCGCCACCTCCACCCTCACCTCCACCAGCATATCGCGTATGTCTTTTCCCACGACACCACCTTTCGATAAGCACTTCATCCCGGGCAAGCGACTGACTGGTCACTCTCATTTTAATCGCTCAACCAGGGGGCAGCTTCCAGTGCCACACCTTTCTTGGTCTTGCGCTGCTACGGAGTAATTGGTAATCGATCAAGCAATACTACGTGCTTCGTAAATTAACGAGATGTGCCAGCTCACTTGGTATCAAAGTCGAACAAAAAGAGTTCCACGCGGGGCAGCCGAAAACCTTCAGGTGCTGCACCAACAGACGCCCATTTTGAGTTGACTTGCCGGACTCCTCACCTTGAAAATACTCCATCTGAAAGCCAACTCAAAGTCTGACGGACGCATGGCAGTGATAAATTGGATCCGATAGGTCTCGTCTCGTGGGCTAATAACCTGCATAAGCCGGAGGCCGGTCCTGCAAGTGTTGTGGCTACTGGACGGATTCAGCGCTATCATGTAAGGTACCGCCCTAGATCAAGTGTTGGACTCGGGTGGCTTTTTTGCCTTGCCGAATTTTTGATGCATGAGCCGATGTGCCACAAGGTGGTCTGCTGGGACACCTGGCCCGTCTCCTGTCACACGTCCTCGAGTGGTCAAATGACAAAAACTGCCCAAATCATTTTGCACCGCACATGAAACCTCGTCGTTGCTGGAGGACTTTTGTCGGGCGAAAGTTTCGCGTCTGACGAATGCCTCAAGTCCGGAGTACCAGTCGCTGAAGTCAAGCTCTCTGCGCCGGATTCATCGCATGCTTGTGAAAGCGTGCAGCCATTGTTTGACCTTGATTGATAGGCTCTGGTTATGGCACGTCTGACAAGAGGTCGACGGAGGAGCTCCATCCCCGACCAAGTCTGAGCTCGTTCGCTGGCACTGGAGTAAGATGTCGCTAGAAGCGTGACATTCCCGGGGTGTTGCATGCATAATGCAGATTGATGACGGGACGATATCTCTTATCGGCGTCCGAGCATGGCCAGAGGGACAATGGCAGCAGCTGCTGCTCCTGATGAGGTGCCACCAGCCCTTGTAGTTTTAGCTGCTGGCAAATGCAACGCGCAGTCCTCCAACTGTCCACGGCTGACAGGGTTGGCACAATCGGCTTAGCCGTGTCGAAAAAGCTTAATTGCACCTCTCTCTGGCTGCTGAGACGACCTGAGCTTGAGCTTGAGCTTGAGCTGATCGAGATCGAGTCCGTGCCACCAAGCGCGGCGACAGAGCTGTAGAGAACGGGGGCGCGCACCCCTCTTTTGAGCGACCGCAGCGTCCGCTTCATGACCAGGCAAAGCCACAACCGCGGGAAGCTGCGGCCCACACACACAATCCTACACCCACCTACCTGCCTCTCCAATCGAGTCAACGCGTGTCACCTGCCGTAACGCGCGCGGTCGCGCTTGTAGCTTGCTTGCTTGTAGCCAAGGCATCTGATGCGCTGCTCATCACCGACCAGCAAGCCATGCCCAAATGTCGCAAACGTAAACACGTCGAGGCAGAACTGCCTGCAAACAAAAAAGTAGCGACTGAGGGTGGCCCAGTCAGACGGAACCTCCTCAACCAGACATATGCCGCGGTTCTGACGCTGCGACACTATGTTCTGCGCAGACTTCCGAGGAACTCCAGGCTACGCCGCAAAAAGATTGAAAGCATCGGTCATGGTGAGGAATTGACCAAATTGGAGGGTCGACTTTCAAACTTCCTGGACTCAACGCTGGTCTGCAGCAGTACTGAAGTCTTGGAAAACGATGACTCTACCTTTGAGCAATGGCTGTCTTTTTCTCAAAGAGGAGACGACTCTCACGTTACCCTGGCTGGAGACCTCCTTGATGCTGAAGGAACGCAGTCTGAGGTGCGTAGATTCCATTTCCTCGACGAAGCCAGTGTTCAAAACTGAGCCGTCTAATGCTGATCTACATTGATCCAGATTGTCGACTTTGTGATATGGCTGCTTTTTAGTCGAGAAAAGAAACCAGGTTCCCGACCTAAGCATCTTCTCTGTGACGGCTATCGCAAAAGGTCAAAGGAATGCGATCCTGCAGGCAATTCCATCCAAGATGTGTATAGTCTGTTTGCGAATCACAATGTTGCAGCGTTGAAGACAGAGCCATGGCCCCAGTTACTGTCTTTGCTCGGCGCGTCTGGGCAGAAAATTATGCTCGACTTGCTCACTGAAAGTTGCGTCTTTTTGGCCGTCGATTCAGGGATTGGTAATTATTTTCAATTGAGTGGTGAGCGATGTCCAATGGCCCAGTCGAAGCTTTTCAATTTTCTGATATGCGCCAGGTGTTCCATTGTCGGATATCGATCCGAGTGGTAAATCTCGCATATCCTGCAAGTATCGGGGTCTGTCAGATATTCCCATCGCCAGAAGTCGCATCTTCTTTGCGAGACCGGTTCTGACCGTCCGCGGAGCAGTTCAGCCTGGCTACAAGTATACCCGTACTGATGCTCTTCCTCTTCAACCTTACGCAGCTGGAATGAGTAGCTGACTTTACAACTTCAGATGTTCTCAATCGATACTGTCGAGCAAAGCATGTCTCAGGTCCAGTCGCTGGCGATCAGAACGATGAGGGCACACTCAAAGTCATGATGCATGTCTTTCCTCGACAGTTCGGGATTCGGAATGTGTTTGTCTCCGACGACACGCCTCACCTGGCAGAACAACACTTACAAGACGTCGCCCGAGAGGAAGAAATCGACAAGCTGTTACAAAGGCCGTCCCATCATGTCTGCGCTGGTGGACGCGTCAAATTGCCGCGACGGCTCAGGGGCAAAATCTGGGACCTTGTGAAACGGCTTCAGGTGCTCCATGATCGTTGCTCGTACACCGAGCTACTCAGGCACTACTGCCAACCGAATACGAGTAGGCCTGCTCAGCAGAATGATTCCACCTCTGCTAATCACATGGCTCCGAAACCTGAATCAGAGGTCTCCCTGCGGACCGTCAGGCGTGATAGCACGACCCGCGGCAGTTCCCAGGACATGAGAAGCCACGTGCCTAGTAAAGATGCTACTCCTTCAGATCCCATAGTCAATATGGCGTCTCCGCATTCTGAAGTATCGGCCTTCTGTCAAGCGGTTTTGTCTAAAATTGTACCAAATGACATTTGGGGGGAGGGGAGAACCCTTCAACATAACAAAGCTTCGTTTCTTCGCAAAGTGGACCATTTCATCAGGCTGCGACGGTTTGAAGCTATGTCAATGCATGAAGCAGCTCAAGATTTCAAGGTAAGATGACGCTCTCATGGTCCAGAGTAGGCGGACGGTGTAGCTGAGGCACATTTAGGTCATTGGCATACCGTGGTTGCAACCGCCGGGGCTGAAGAATCTGAAGACCAGCCAATCCGATATCAGTAAACGCCGTGAGGTGTTCAACGAAGTGCTCTACTTTGTCTTTGATTCTCTATTACTACCGCTAATTAGAGCAAATTTCTATGTCACTGAGTCAAACATCGATCGATGCCACATCTTTTACTTTCGCCACGAGGTATGGCGGCGGATAGCGGGATCCGCACTGTCCACCATGAAGAACAACATGTTCGAAGAGATGCGGCCGAAAGAAGTCGATGATGTCCTGAGTTCGAGGCGCTTGGGATTCAGTCAGATTCGTCTACTACCAAAGCGAGACAAGCTGCGACCAATCATGAATCTTCGCCGCCGTCAGCTGGACCGGTCGAATACGAAAACCTTGAAACCCAGTATCAACGCAATCTTAGGCCCACTCCACGCAGCACTGAAATTTGAAAAGGTCAGTGCTTGCATGAAAAAGCCACGGGACGACTGTGTTCAAATACTGACTGGACACTGACAGGACCTCAACCCTCAAAAATTGGGTTCAACACTCACTTCTGTCAGCGACATATACGTGAGACTGAAGGGCTTCAAGCAGACCATCGCCTCAATCAGGGGCAAGAAACTCTATTTCGTCAAAATGGATGTGCAATCCGCTTTCGACACCATCCCTCAGGACGCTGTCGTGCAACTTATGCAGAAAGTTCCAACTCAAAGCCAGTATCGACTTGCAAAGCATGTCGAAATACAGCCTGGAGAGCGAGGCTTGGTGACGAGAGCCAAGGCTGGCATGAAGTCCATCCGACGTTGGCGATCATGTGTTCTTGTCCCAGGTCGAGAAGCTTCGTTCAGTGCCCGTCTGAACAACGAAATTGCCTGTAACAAAAAACATACAGTTTTTGTTGACGGTGTGACTCACCGGAATCACGATACACAGGTGCTTCTGTCCCTGCTGGGGGATCACGTCGAGAGAAACGTTGTCAAGATCGGCAAAAAATATTATCGACAGAAGTGCGGCATCCCTCAGGGCTCCGTACTTTCATCACTGTTGTGTAACTACTTTTACGCAGATCTTGAGCGAAATCACTTGGGCTTTCTTCTGGGCACTGATTGCTTATTGATGAGACTGATCGACGATTTCTTACTCATCACGCTTGACAAGGGAAATGCCATGAAATTTGTCCGCACTATGCATCAAGGTGTCCCCGATTATGGGGTGCGAGTGAACCCTCGAAAGACTCTGGTTAATTTCGACATGCAGATCGAAGGCGAAGCTGTCTGCAAAAATCCGGCTGGCCAAAGCTTCCCGTATTGTGGAACATGCATCAACGACAAGACGTTGGAGATCACGAAAGACGTTGATGCTACGAGACAAACCGGTACTGTCTGCTCCATTCCTTTGTTGCGCTGTAAAGGCTGACGTGATCAGCTGTTGCGAATACTCTGACAATAGACTTCGGCCGCTCGACGGGGTATAATTTTCAGCGAAGAATTCTTAGTATGTGGCTTTTGGTCTTGTCGCTGCTACCCGTCCAGTTCACTGACGCAACAACAGATGCATTCAAGATCCAGTCCCACCTCATGTTTTATGACACGTCGCACAACAGCGTCGCGACTGTGCTTGACTCTCTGCACTTCGCCTTTGGGCAGACAGCACGCAAGATGTGGGCATATTTGAGGTGTTTGCCGAATAAGCAAAGGCCCGGTGCCCACCTGATAATTGGTACGAAACGCCGTAAAGAAAACTGTTGCAGTGGTGTGGTGACTAAGAAGATTTATAGAAGCGATTTGCGAAGTAGCCCACGTTGCTTTTTCTATCTTGACCAGCAAGTCGAGGCGAATGCGTCATCCCGAATACGCGTGTAGTATCCGGAGAGGCCAGGTTACCAGGTACGATCTATTAGTGTTTAAGCCGCTCGTTGGACGGACCCTCCAGCTGACTTGCACATAGTATCGCGTATGAGGCCTTCTTGGCTGTATTGACGAAGTACCAGACTAACTATGCGCCGGTCATCAAATGGCTTCGAGATCATGGACGGAGCTCGAAACACGTGACGCGATGAGGGCAAGATTGGGGGAGAGGGGTGGCACTTCCGCGCCTCATGACGCCTTGGCTGCTATGTGGATGTAAATGAATGGAACAAAACTGTGCTACATGTCCCTGATCAGCTCTTTAGGTTGCGAGATTGACACAATTTTCACGCAAAGGATGCTCATTTGCCAATAATACAATGGCACGAATGCCCGTCGTGCCTCAACTAGTGTCTACCCTGCCATTCCCCGGACCAGAGAGAGACTTGTTTGGTGCGGCATCGTACGAGAAAATGGGCTAATCACCAACCGAGGCTTTCCAACGCTGGGTCTCGCGCATTTTGGTGTGGATACAAGATGGATCTGATGGCTTCATTGGCCGAGAGATGCACAGGCTTGGCAATGCTGAAAGGTGAAGCAATTTGTTGTGACTGAGCTGATATATCTAGTCTAAGAACGACGGTTCGCTAATGATGATGTAACTGGAAGATGCACGCCATGATGGTCGTAGAAGCATGAATGATGCAATAGCTCGTGGCGGTCTGCTATAAATCATGAGGTGAGCGATGAAGATGCTGCGAGTATGGGAGATTGCACATCTCGCGGCGGGTCATGTAGACTTGGGCAATGAATCGATTGATGTCGAAATGAGAGGGGTTCCCATCTCGAGGGCGGTCATATAGCCAAGCCAATCTGCCACCAGTGCTTGGCGGGGTATATTCTGGGCCAGAAGTCGCGGTCCCATCGCCACCAGTGTTCGTCAGGTTGGCCGTACCCCAGGAGCTGCTGGAGCGAGATGGGCACGGGCTCGCACTGCGACAGGCCGGCGGAGGCGATGTCGTCGAGGAATAGGGGGGCGGTGAGGATGAGCCACGCGTGGCAGTAGAGGACGTTGGCTGTCTGTCTGGCCCAGCGGGGGGGCGACTGGGGCATCAGCGCGAGCAAGGCGTCGGATAGCCACCGTTGGAGGATAATGCCGAAGGGCTGCAGCATGAAGAAGATGAACGACCGCCAGGGTTTCGTGGCTGGGATGGTGGTCCAGCTGCCGGCAGCGTGGATCAGCGCTGACTGGAAGAAGCTGACGAATAGACCAACGGCGTCGGCCGCGGAGGTGCCCCTTTTGATGTAGCCGTTGTCGAGGAGGTACAGGGATGGGCTGAGGAAGCCGAGGCGGAAGGTTTGATGCCACCATGATCCCCACCAGCCAGCGAGGCCGCGATGGGGAATTTCCGAAAGGCTGCCGAACACGGATGGGTAGTTCCACAGGAGGGCGCGCGATGGGAAGAGGGCCTTGAAGATGTAGTACTGCACGAGTTCGCTGAGGCTGAAGACGGTGACTAAGGCAGCCCATACTCCGAACAGCAAGACGACCTCTCTGTACAATAGGCGAACCAATGGTGAGAGGCGCTGCAGGTGGATGGGGAGCTCGTGGTCCACGTCAGGGCCAACGACGAAGAAGGGATCCCTCAGATAGTTATGGACGAAGATGAAGTCGAGGAAAAGGTAGCAAGTCAGGATGTAAAAGAGCCGCGTGCGTATGAACTCGCTTTCGCTTTGAGAAACGACGTAGCCGCTGGACGATCGACGAGGAATACTGCCGACATCGACCAGGGAACCGGGTTGTACGGGCTTGGGAGTGCGAGGACGCGGGATGGAGGCGATACAATGATTCCAACCTGCGTACTGAGTCAACCTTTGAAAGCCTTCAGCGATTTCGCCGCCGGGGTGTAGCGACGATGAGCAATAAAGGAATGCGGAGTATGCACGAACCAGCACCACGGAAGCTAGTCAACAAGTCGGCAGCCCAGCCAAGGCGATCCAGAAACGGCGCGTCGGCAGGGAATGTCTGCCATCTGTACTCGAAGCCATCCTCAGATGTCCAAGATTGCTGCGGCTCGGCCTTGACGTCCCCAGAGTCTGCTGACGCTCCGTTGCGACGCTGGATGCCATTGGTGTTCGTCTTATGATCGGCAGCAGTGGTCAAACCGACAGGGGTGTCCGACTCTCGAGGCGTTTTGAGGGCCCTCTTAACCTTGACGATCCTCGCGGCATCAAACTGTGGGCGCCTCCAGATGAGCATGTTCATGGACAGCGCAATGCCCCAGCCACATGCCAATCCCACACCGTAAGCGCTGCCGAAGTTGGTGCTTGAGCTGGTGCTCATGATATACAGGTTGAAGCCGATGATGAAGGCCATGATGGGCCATCGCGTCTGGTACAGCCGCGGCCTCGACACATGGGGGATGGTGAGCCAGAGCAAGGGAAGTATGAAGCTGCCAAAGATGCTAAAGGGGATCAGGAATGGCTGGGCGCGGCCGTCGTCCAGAGCCGTCAGGAAGGCATGTCGATATGTGTCGCGTACAGCCAGCTGGAGGCGCCGCGAATCGAGGGACAGAGCTGGTCGGTCGAAAGCAAGTTGCATGTCGTATCGGCGCGGGCGAGCAGGGAAGAAGAGGGCGGCGAAGAAGGATTGTGAAAGGGAAAGGGAAAAAAGTTGGCTGTCGCTATTATATGCTGGATGATCTTGTGGTCCATGTTGTGTGGTATGGTGTGGACAGGACGGGGGGTTAGGAGATTGTCATTACTCAAGGTGTCGGCCGGCCTTTATATGGTCCCCGCCCGCCCGGCCGCTGCACCAGGATCTGAAGATTGGGGTGTCGCAAGCTGACGATACGATGGGATGGATAAGGGCGGGCAGAACGGGGGCGGGGGGCGAGAAGATGGATGTGATGGTTGGAACATGAGTATCGAGCGTCATGGACCAACGAAATCAAGCCACCACCATCAAACTGACCGGCCTATCAGCCCGGCGGATCCCGATTGTGCACAGCGGGGTCCATTATGCCCATGGGTCGAGAAGAGTATATGTAGTATAGGCCAGGAGGGGTGTCAAACGCGGATAAATGGAACACCGGTCGCTCCACCGCCTACCTCTGGTGTTGAATATGACAGGCAGAAACACCACAGGAAGTGATTGATGACATCGACCTTCTTCCCGTGCTTCGTCTGGCCATTGCTGCCCGCTCGGGTCGTCGCAGGCTGGTCCCAGCCCAACGCCCTCGCCGCAACCGGATTCAGCTTCACCGGACTTGAGAGACTTGCAGACTATCCATGATGCATCCGCCGTGCCCTCCTTCGTCGACGCCTGCGCTCCGCTGAGCCCGTCTCCTCGCGCTCTCTGCATCTCATTGCGTGACGTTTCATATCGTCGCTGCTTGTGTCACATCGGCCTGACTTGCTGCCATCAGTTCTGCCTGTCGCCGTGATGCAAATGCATTCTGCTCCCAGGGCCGCTGTGCCCATGCATCGTGCTTGCGACGAATGCCGTGAGTCTCGAATTTCTCCGACCAAATAACAAACACCCTGGAGACAATTTCCTAAGCTGACGCGACATCATGCAGGCAACCGAAAACTGGCCTGCTCCAAAGACGCCGACGGCTGTGAGCGGTGCAAGAAGGAAGGCATACATTGCGTCTACTCTGCTCAGAAACCCATGGGTCGCCCTCGTAAGCGCCGCGCCCTCGATCAAGTCGAACTCGGATCCGGTGGCCAAGACACTCTTGAAGATGCACGGCCATCTGTGGTCTTTGAACAAGCATCCAGCAGCCATCAAAATCCTCCGCCGCCTCTACAGCCTCCGCAGGTTACCACATTTTCCTCCCAACACGGCAGCGACGACTCCATACAATCTCTTGATGCTTTCCCAGACAACTTCGAAGACGGTGACAATTTACCCTTCTTCGCCGACCCTGACTTCTTTGCCCAACTCGACAATTTTGGCCCTGCAGACGAATTTTTTGGATCCTCTTCCTTCGCTACAGATTTACCAGGAAGCGAACTTTGGCAAAGCCTTGATTTTGGCGAGCCGGAGCCAGCTCTGACTTCTTTGTCAAAAGATCTCGACAGTGCCCTCCGCCAACACGCGTCCCATTATGGACCAACCGCCCCGTCTGGCGAAGAAAACAACCTGGCCGCCTCCGACATCGGGTCTATGGCAGACAGCTCCGGCAGCAGATCTCTCTCGTCGATAGAAGGGCCTTCTGCCTCTGTTCCTGCGAAGCCTCTTCCCACCGCATCCTGCGGCTGCCTATCGTCGCTCTATCTAGCCCTCGAGTCGCTCAATCATCTCCCCTCAGAAGTCGTGGCCGCCATGCGCGTCGCCCGGAGCGCCACCAAGGTTGCCCAAGACGTCCTTGACTGTTCACAGTGCTCCAACGCCTTCTTCAGAGACCCCCTCAAGCCATATCCTGTGCAGATGCTGCAGAACTCGATGTGTCTCGGCGCTCTTGTACCCTCGGTATGCAACGCCTACGCTCAAATCATGGAGCTCATTGATGCCGAAGCAGAAGCAGCCAAGCGCGACAATCGTTGCATCTTCTTCTCTTTCAAAGACGTCGGTGGGCTTTGGAGCCTCGTCATGCACGGCCAGGATCCATGCTCGCTGCTCAGAGGGTATGACAATCAGGAGCTGCCGCCCGACGTGTGGAAGGCCATTGTCCGCTGCATCCTTCGGTTGGACGTCTATGGTTTGGGAGGTAGGAGTGGCGAATCTCCCCCACCCGCGAACGGTAGCCCTTTTCAGCGCGGCTTGAAGGACGTGATCGACCATCTGGATCGGACCAGCAGGCGCCGTCACGAGATAGCGGACAATTTGGCTGCCATGGGAAAGTTGGCCCCCCTTTTGCACTCGAAATACATCCTTATGCAGCACATGCCTATCCCTCATGAACAGAGAGCCTGCGTCCGCATGGTCGAGTCGGCCCGGCAGGCTCTTGATAGTTTGGTTCTTCGTTGAATTCATCTTCTGTACAGCACGAAAGACCAATGGAAAGCCGTAGAGCATGGAGGTCCGGTTCGAGTCAGCCTATCGATGAGCGAGACCCTACGGCTCACCACATGGCCCAAACTGCCGCCACAGCAGAGCTTGATGCAGCACGAACTGTGCCTTCGTGGGGCCCGCAAATCTGATCGCCTCTTGCTGAGCGCTGCTCCGGCTGTGGGCAGTCCGTATGGACGAGTTCAAGATCACATTCTGACCAAGGACGCTGTTGTTCGAAGCTTCAATAGGCTTCTCGGATAAGAGATTCGGGTCTTGACGAGCGCGACCATCATCAAGCAAGCAACCTCCTTCCGCAACAGAACACGGGACGAATATTATATCGCGATCCGACCTCTATCAATCCAGTCCAATCAACCTTGGTCGACTTTTTATTCAAACGCCGTCATGCTATTTGAGGCGAATTCCCCGACAAATGCAAACACTCAGCAGGTCCTTCGCAGAAAAGAGCCCCTCCGGTCTGTGTCTGGAGACATCCAACACTTCTGGCACTGCAACGTCTCGTCGGGTGTTTGGGGAATACAGCTCGACCGTCATTACCATGGTATGCAGTGTCTGGGGCGAAAAGGTGCAGCTAGTCTGAGAGGAGAGCGTTTCGCTGTGACTGTTCTGCCCAACTTGTTGATTTGGCGCATGTCACTATGGACTTGGACCGCTGGTTCGGCGCAGGGGCTCAATCACGTCATGGACTGGAAGGGCACGACTCTCGACGAGTCGACATTTATTGACGCTGGCCGAAGCAATGAGGGCGCGGGAAAGCAATGGATGGTACAAGCAGGGAGGGCGCGCTTGAACGTGTATTGCGGTAAAATGGAGAGTCAAGTCGAGCGAGCCTGTTTGGCTTGATCCCATAAATAAACAAGCCAGCCAATTAGCATATTACGGGATGAAATTCACATCACTCCTGGCTCGTGGATAGTCTTTATATGCTGCTTCGCCGAGACGCCGCAAACGCCGAAAGAGCCGAGGGATGAAGGCCGTCCCGCGCCGGCTATGGTGAACGGATGATGCGCAATCAAAATGCCTCGTCGCTGCATCCAATGACCCTGAACGTGTCCACAATTTGGGCTCTTGGGGTATTTCTCCATGTGACAAACATAATCATTTACATTACCCACGTGTCCAACAATTGGATACTGCGAAAACGCAAAACTCCCTGCCGTTCCATCATAAAGGCTTTTCCAAGCCGAACGCCTTCCCAGAAAAGAAAAAAAAGCAAAGCCAAACAATATTGCTCCCCCGAGGCCCATCCATTGATCCGATTTCATTCTTCTTCGTCCATCATTTCCAGTACGGCCATCTCTCTGAGGACCTGACGCTGAAAATCATCCCGATCAATGCCGCTTGCCCGGGAGAGCACGTAGAGGCTCTTGATGCTGCGGGAAATGTGTTGTCTGACGCCGAACTCACTCTGCTGCTGCTTCTCAGCATTCTCTTCAAGCTTCGCAATAGTGTTTGAACCACTTGAAGAAGCATCCGACTCGGGCCGAGGTTGCTGGAGTGCCACCTCAGCAGGAGACACACACAGTTGAAGGGTGCCGGCTGGGTGTAAATGCTTGGGTGGTCCTGAATCGCTCACGGCAGCTGCCTCCGCCAACATGGACATGGGCGACATCTCGGCAGCCCGCACTTCCTCATCAGGGTCGTGGTTGTCCATAGCAGGCTGAACATCATCGTACTGGGCGAAATACTCGTCTTCGGCGGATAAAGGTCTGACTTGGCCGGAAAACCGGGCTTGATTAACACCTTTGTCTTTACCGGCAACTGTGGGAGCAGGCGAGTGATGTTGTGCAGGAGTTCTGGCGGGCGTTGCGTCATAACGAGCCCAGTAGTCGTTGTCGTCGTCTCCCTCGGCATCCTCTCCGCGTCCCTCTCCAAGTCGTGTGGCCCAATATCCATTCTCGTTTGTTATGGAAGTCCCGTTCTCGGGTCCATTCGTAAATTCCCCTTCTGCGTCGACAATCGTCGTGAAACCACCGAAGATGGAGAACGGCGAAGGCTGATCGGCCGGCAGGATCTCAGCAACCCGCCAACCATCATCGCCACCTTCACTGTCATTGACACAGTACTCCAGCCTGAAGGCAAGGCCCAGGTTTGGTACAGCAACAAGAGCCTGTAAAGTCTCTCGGTCGAGGCGCTTATAGCGAGTTTCACTATCACACTCCCAATCCACTTCGACCTCACCCGAGACAGGATGTGGTTCCAACATGGGGTCTTGGACAATCTCAACCACTTTGATAGCCTTTGCAGCATCCCAGCAGAGAAAGCGAAGCCAAGATTCTTTTGTGCTGGAATCAGCGAAGGCACGAACGCGTTCGCGCATGATCGGCGAAAGTAGTTCGAGAACCCGGCTCGCGGGTTGCGTCGAAGAAGCCGCAGCTGGAAGGGCAGACAGAAGGAGAGTCAAAAGTTCCGCCTTGTCTGGGGGGGTGATGACGCGAGCCATGTTGAGAGAAGGACGAGGCCACTGTCACGATGACTCGGCCTGTGTTACGGGCACGACTGAGTCGTCGAGGGCCACGTCTTTCCTTTTATAGCACGAGACCGACTCGGATGTAAACAGGATTCTGACGGGTAAAGTTATGTATGACTTGAGATTTGGGGAAGATCAACAAATGAGCGGTTAAAATTTTCCAAGAGGTGAATAAATAAACAAAAAAAAAAAAAATTCATGGAGTTAGCTAGCAGCAAATACGGTTCACGAATAGAAGGGTAAAAATGAAAATGGGTTTGGTAGAAAAGCCAAAGAAATGGAGGAAGGAAGGAACAATGTGAGCAGTCCCTGCAGGAAGGGCAAAAGTGGATTAGTAGTGCCGGGCACACTACACGTCAATACAGAGCGGACTGGACTGGACAAGAGTTCGGCTCTGGGTGGGTCCGTTGACGGCGTGACGGAAAGCCTTGACGTGAGCCCATCAACACCCGCGCCTAGACGAAAGGATGAATATGGCTTGAGGCGTTGATGCGAGCTGGAGTGAGCCGATCCTGCGATCCCATTTGCCCCGTGAACAATAAAAGCCAAGAGTGGCTCACGGTGCGCGCGCAGTGTGGTGCTTCTGCCCGCATCCTTCGCATGTGGCTGGCGAGGCTCGCCGTGGCTGAAGCAAATTGCATTCCTTGGCGTCAGCGACACCGCGCAACATAGACAAAGAACCCGCGCGTGCAGACTACGCACAATACTCTTGTATCGCGCAAAAACCCTTTGTACATCGGTGGACTCGACAGCCTGATGTGTTGACGCGATCACGTTGTCTGCCGAGGGCCACTTCTCGAACAGCAGTACCTTTCGTCTGATGGTATCAATAGCTGGTTCTTTGTTCACAACGGGAAAAGTTTCAATATGCGACTCTGTCACACTCCCTACGCCGGTCTGTTTTGACTTTTTGAGGCCGTCTGCGTAGATCAAGGGCGGCTCAGTGAGAAATATAAACAAGAAGATGTAAAGTGAAAGAAAAAGACGGAAGGGATCAGCGGGCACTGTGAAGTCACGGCCTACGAGACACCGTGGCGGAATCTGCGCCCCGTGCTCAAGGTAAATAAGCCTTTATATTGAGTTTAGCTCCCAGACCGGTTGCTCGGCTGAAACGTCGTGGCTGACGACATCGATTTGAAATATAAGTGTGCGGGCGGCGTGTGTGCGTGTGTGTATAAGCTTCTATCTTGATCGAGAAAGGGAGGAAACCAAGACACGCGTACTGCTCGGCCTTTCCTTTGCCTAGCGCTCATTGTCTTTACAAGCCAGTTCTGCGTCTTTGGGTGCCTGCGGCTTTGGGTGCTTCTCCCGCCGACTCCTGTGATATCATGGCTATTTCTCCAGATGATGCTTGACAATTCCTCACATGGTCTAACCGCAATTTTCAATTCCATTTAGATCAAGTGAGTTCTCATTACCTGCCCATCATCATAGAAGGTGACTGACAGACTCGACGAAGCCGAGTTCGCCGTGATCCCGATGGCACCCATGACGAGCCAATCTGTCCACGCGGTGAATTCGCCAACAGCTGTCCACTCTGGAGCTTAGTGTAATCGGCGCAGCGCTGACCTGACCCGAAGGCGTGAACCTCGATCACTTTCCTGCTTTGCCGGAGAATCCTCGCACGCCCCCTAGATAATGATATGACATAATCATGGTAGCCATCTACGTAAACGAGCTGCGTCATGCTGCTGTCAGTCTTCTTCGATCATCCAATGGTGGTGACCATTGACGGGCGGTCCTTTATTGCATATTCCCGGCATGATAACATCTGTCTACCTCTCTTTCTTTGGCGGCTTGAATTCCTGCTCTCCCGAGTAATGTCTAGACAGTGTATCCGCGTACCACATTCTCATAGCTTCTGATATTCCAATTTGCCCTCCAACTTCTTTGCTTCAGACATTTTGCGAACCGCTTTGTTGAAATCGTCCTGATTGATCGAGTCCCTGTAGTCCTTGATAGCAAAAAGACCGCTGTTTGATAAGTCGAGGAGTCGGGTTAGTATATGATTTGACGTGTGCCTCTTCTTTCTTTGCCGTCCACTTACGCTTCGGTGACAACGTTTCGAAGATCAGCTCCGTTTAGGCCATCACTCATCTTCACCACACTCTCAAAATCAATATCGCCGTCCGTCACCACGCTTTGTGCATGGATTTTCAAAATTTCGAGGCGTCCAACTTCGTTAGGTAAAGGTATTTCGATCTTGCGATCGAGCCGTCCTGCACGTAGTAAGGCAGGATCCAGTGTGTCGGGTCTATTGGTTGCCATAATGATCTTCGTTTTGCCCAGGTAATCAAAGCCATCAAGCTGGTTGAGAAGTTCCATCAAGGTTCTTTGAATCTCTCGGTCTGCACTAGTACCCTCTGAGAATCGCCGTCCACCGATGGCATCGATTTCGTCCATGAAAATAATGCAAGGTTCGTGTTCCTTGGCGTACCCAAACATTTCTCGAATGAGTCTTGCAGATTCACCTATGTATTTGTCGACAATCGCGGATGAAACGACTGTGATACATAGTCAGCGTCGCCACGTCCTGGCACACCTGAAGAAGCAGATGAACCATACCCTTCAAGAAGTTGGTCTCTAGACTGCTTGCCACTGCTCTTGCCAACAGTGTCTTGCCCGTTCCCGGAGGTCCATATAACAGCACGCCTTTGGGTGGTTTGATGCCGATTCGCAAGAAAAGTTCAGGGTTTTTCAGTGGCAGTTCAATGACTTCTCTCAACTCCCGAATCTGGTCGTTCAGACCACCAATACCTGCAAAGCTGACTTGCCCGGGATCCTCCAATGACATGTTGTATACCAAGGGGTCGACTTCGCGGGGTAGCATGCGCATGATGGTCAGGGTCGTCATGTCGAGAGCCACACGTGTGCCTTGCTTTAGCTTATCCTTGTCCACTTTGGATCTGCAGCCGACGACGTATCTCGGTCCTGATGACGCCTTCACAATAACTGCAACGTCAAGTTGGTCAGCGAAACCCAGCCTTGAAAAAAGTGTGTGTCAACTAGGTTGCATGTGGCTCGTGATGCCAGGCTCCTCATACATCTCTCCTCGTCCAGCTGCTTCAAAACTTCTCCAATGATTTGTCCGACACTTTGCAGCGCCTTTATATTATCTTCGGTTCTGTCAAATTCCTTTTGCAGCTCTTTGATCTCCAATCGGAGATTTTTTAGCTTTGCCTCCCATTCCCTTGACTCGATGAGCTTCGATCGGTAAGAGTCAAGGGCAGCCTGGCGCTCTTCCTCGGCGGTCATGATGGCAGCGTCCGACAAGACGTGCGGGGGTGCCTGCCTCTTGCCTCTCAAAGGTTGAGAATAAAGATGCTGTGGCCGCTCTGTCGCACGAAAGATGGTCGAAAATTGAGCTCTTCGTCAACGGCGGTGCGCGAAAGTCAGATGCAGCTGCAAAGGCTGCGGGTCGTTCGCTAGGTTGGCATCACCTAATTGGGGAGCTTACCTCATGGCTGTAGCCTTGAGGCTCCACCGAAACTGCTGCCGCGATCCGGCCGGTTGATAGTCGGAACGGTGCTGGTAGCTATTTATACGAGTGATCGCGCTTCTTTCCTCTCTTTGTTCCCCTTTAGCTTTATTTTTCAAGTGGGAGGAGAATACAATTCAACCGTGCCGGCAGAATCAAAAGCTGTTTAATCTGATTGTATTTGAATTTGACCCGGTCCCGTTGACCCCGGTACTCTTCCTTCCTTGCCAGCTAAGCTACCGTGCTTCCAACACACGCCCTATCGTGCCTTCCTGCCCATGATGTTTCTTCGCTTCAGGCCCTACTAAGCTGCCTACTAGCCTGAACGAGACATATGCACAGCAGAGACAAAAGCAAGAACAAATCTCGACGACTAGCCTCAGATCCATTCCGGCACCGCATCGGAGAGGCTCTGTGTAAGCGTTGCTGGCAACACTGAAAGCCTCCTCGGTAGGTAGGTGCATCATCGCTGCCGCAGGGGCAGCATGGTGGACACAAAGTCCATACTTAAATTGGGCTCATTGTGATTGACGAACCGCATGTCTACTCGACGACCCACGCAACCGCTTTCGTGGTGCGGAAGTTGTGACAATGGTTTTGACGTGCGCTCAAAACCAGTATCGGTCAACCATTCATTTTCCTTAATCGACGCGGCAGTCACTCCCGAGCCTCTTCTATCAACTTTGCTTGACCTTCGACAGGTCGCGCCTCAGACTCCCCATCAGCACCAAAGCCAAGAGCGTCTAGCTCACGGATCAGTTCGTTAATCTTGATCACCTTCGCAATCTGCTCCGGTAAAAGCGTTTCACCGCCATCTTTCTTATTCTTCAGGTCCTTGGCCTGCTTCAACTTCTTCTTGAGGTTCCGAGCCTTCCTTTCCCGCTCCAATGCCGGATCGACTTGAGCGACTTTTGGTTCTTCCAGGGGCGTCGACTTGTCGTCTTCTGAGGCTTCGTCTTGCGCGGCCGCTTTTGCCTTCCTTCGAGCCTCGCGCTTTTTTGCATTCTTGTTGCTTATAACTGACGAGGACGACTGCTCCGGCTCGTCGTCTTTGAGACCGCCTGCCCCAGGAATGCCGATTCTCCGACCTCGGTCACGATATGCCTCTGCAGTTCGATTTTTGTAAACCTCGACATCCTCCGGGGGCCGATAGCCAGGCCGGATTTTGATAGCTTTCCTCGTCGTTCCGTCGGCGCGGACAGATGCAGGGATCTGGCGCTCACCGCTATCTTTGTCGGTGACGATGCCTGCGTTTGTGCTTTGCGATGGCATTTTGTCACTAGAATGTGTAGCCTTGGTCGCGATCTGAAAAGAAAGATTGAGCGATGGCTATCAAGGGCCAAAGACCCGTGATAGAACTTCTGATACCAAGATTGGCGTCTTCAGGTATCAGAGCTGCGCAGGAGAGCTTCATTAGTCGCGGATTCACCAAGAGTGGTTGGTAACTTCTGGGCGCAGAGCGGGATTGGTTCTCCTGAGACATGATTGCTTGTGTGAAATGCGCGGGGCGATTCGACGAGACCCCACATTCTAAATTCACAAGCATCAGGGAACGTGAGATATACCTATGGTACACGTCTGGCAGCTGCAATCAGATATGCGTTAGAAGAATGCTGCGTAGGAGTCGAGTCATGAGCAGAAACAGATGTGTGAATATGGCATAAGGGCATGCAAGGGGCTTGCGGTGTACTCAGACGCGTCATCTAACAATTCGTATTGGCAATTTTTAAGCCACAAGTAACAGAAGCCAGTTTGGCAATCAAACTACGGGGCGAGGAGACAAGACGAGAGATGGACGAAAGGCCTCGGACAGCTGTCTGTAGATCTGACGTGGGACTCGCGCAATTTTTCGCTGCACAAGGTCTCGCCATCAAGAATGAAGTCGGCAGACAGCTTTGACCGACTTTGGACGATGCATACCTTGTATCTTGTGCCTGGGCAGGCAGGCGGTATAGTCACCCGAGCTTGGCTTGCAGCGCCCCATAATTGCCATATCGACCAATCAGAAAACGTTCAAAGGATCTCTCCATCGCGATTTTCCCCGGCACGCTTGTCTCGGAACCTCATCGACTCTTTTGCACGACACTTCATCTCTTGACCTGGCAATTCGCATTCCGCCATTGCGCTCAATCGTCAACATGGTGAGTTTTTCGTCATTCACTGCATGCTTGCTGTCCGATTTCACAACTAACGCCAACCTGCCAGGCTCTCACTAGCACAATCTACAGGCAAGTAACCGAAAACGAGACATGACAATCGACAGCGAGAAACGAATAACGCACGGTTAACCACCAAGCCCCGCAGTGCTCTATTTCGCAAGAACTACGCCATGCTGGCGGCTGTCTTTGGCGCCGGTTTTGCCTTCGAAGTGTACGATGCCTACCAACAAGGAAAGCAAGGAACGAGCTAATCTTGCCTCTGTAGCGGATTCAACAATGGCATCAATAAGTGGTGGGACAATCACAACCGCGGCGTGAGTGGCAACTTGGAACACAGCATTTTTGAGTTGTAAAGCGCTAACGTGACAATGCAGCGTCAATGGAAGGACATTCGAAATAGATACGTTGAGGGCGGCGACGAAGACGAAGAATAGAAGACCCTGGGAGTTCTTGCCAGACGCAAAGACATGGCGCCATGCATCACCGCGCGATATGTATCATTGGGAGTCAAAATAAAGCCTTGGTATTTTTGTATATGAAATTTGCGACACTGGACAAACCCCATTGACAGTTGCAAGAGTATATGCGCGCATCTCTGCCCCTCCAAGCATCAACCTAGAGTGTGGATGGAAAGTCGCAATCTCTCTCAGACTCCCTTAGGGGAACCTTATCACGATTTGCACTGGTCAATTCGGCATTGCGTGATGAGTAGTCTGTCCCTCGAAACTCGACCTGTATGGTGATTGAACTCAGCCTGCCCTCGCCCACGGGACAGCCTCCTTGCTCCTGCACGAGAACAAAAGAAGGCGAGCACCTGCCCCCGCCATCCTTCCTCCTGAAGTAGTAAAAAGTCCGTAACGTCACCCTCATCATCTGGTGATGAAGGAGAGTGTCATGTATCGCTCTATATACGTGCACCGAGGCGGAAGCGGAAAAACGTCGTGGGCGGCGAGGAATTCGTATATGCAATCACAAACCAACAACGGATGAATAGAAAACAGAGTTGTGGGTGCTCGGGTTTGTTCAGGGAACTCCAAGAGGCGCTCAGGGCAGCATGGAAGCAGCATGTTCCCTCTTGCGGCCACGAGCCGATGAGAGGTTCTGGAACATAGGCGGTGCAGCCGCCGCCCTTAACAGCCCGCTCGTTACACCGGTCAGTGCCGGGTTTGCCTTCAAAGATTCGGCATAGTAACGTACACCTCCCTGAGCTGTTCCCAAGTAATAGTGTCTCCGTAGATGAGCTTTGCGACCGTTTCTCCAACCCAAAGACTTTCTTGTGGTGAAGCCATATACTGACGATAGGTGACCTCGGCACTCTTCGAAGCCATGTAGGTAGAAAGGGGTGTTATACTTGGATACTGTGCAATATCCATCTCTAGATTATCCAGCGGCGGCCTTCGTTCTTGAAATCTCTCCTTTTCCCTTATAGAATCAACAACGAGCTTCTTCGGCTCGATGATAGGTTGTTCCTCTTCATTTGGTACCCCTGGAAAGGGGACGAGTTCCGGACCAATTGACAATTGCTCAAGAGGAGCGGCTTGAGCACTGCTCCAGTCGATGATTCCGGTTAGATTGTACTCGCTGTCAAAAACCATGTTGCCGAAATGCAAGTCGAGATGGCCAAGGGGAAAGTACCTCTGATTCTATCCTCAATGGTCATATGGGTCAGAGCCGTTTTCAACACCCAACATGCTGTCAGCTAGTCCGGATCATTTGGATGCATGGCCATTATTTCCCGATTCTCATGCTGCCTCTGATTGTAGAAATATTCAAGCGAAGTTTTTAGGGGGCCAGGTGACGCATGCCAAGCCGGAGCGATGAGCTCAACGGGCTAATTAACATTTTCTCCACACCAAAGGCGCCCAATGCGATTAAATGTTAGATTTTTGAGTTCCACAAAGACATTTGCAAGCTGCTCAACCACTTTAGGATCATACTGCTTAGGTATGGTACGTGCTAGCCCTCTCGGAAGGGTGCGGCCCTCTGGGTACTCCATGAACATATATGGGTAATAAAAGGGTTGATCTGTACGGAGTAGAAGTCTCGAAAATCAAAGACCTGGGGGACGGGAATTGTGGTGTGATAGTGGATCATCTTCATCGTAGCTATTTCGCTAAGCATTGCGGTTCTATTGCCGAAGTCGAGGGCTCGATGCTGAATCCGAGCAATCCAGCGCACATTGTCTGAAAACGCAAGTTCCAGAACCACATAATGAACCAGATGCAAAGTGCGTCAGATCGATACTACACTCAACAGGGGGCAAGTCTGGTTGATGTCTCCTCCGCGACTCTATCGCGCGTGTCTTCAGGTAACCGAGATTTGCCCAGGAGAGAAGCGCCTGGATTCGCCTATATTTGTCCGAATCTGAGCTCATAGCTGCAAAGCCTTGCCAGTGATTGGGTCTCGTCTTGTAAATTACTGCTGCCTGGCAACTATTTTGGCGACGACGACAAGCATTATTGTGGCTTGAGGGCCAACCGTCGTCTCTTTCGCGCACTGCACATACCACAGGGCATTGCGACATGTTGGTCGTCGTCGCTAAAGACAGGCCAACGAGAGGGGCAGGCTGGGGTAAGAGAGAGGAGACAGAGCAAGAGTGGAGCGAAGTGGGGTGTATGCCCACCAGTGGACTGCCCACCAACAAATAGACTGTGGAGGGTGGTGTCCACCATCACATCATGGCCGGTGCTCCAGAGGCAAAACTCTCTGCAGATCCAAGCCAGGCCTGCATCGAAACCGCTTGAGCGCGAGCCTGACCCCACGAATCAATTTCCTGAGGAAGCGACCATTCGATAACAGCAAACACCGCCAGGTTATCGTTATCTGTGTTCCAGGGGCTCTCCTCATCCGTGTCACTGCCCAACAACGCGACTTATCCTCGTCGTCCATGTCCAGATGGTGAGCGGACCATCCGCCGCGCAGCTCTCAGCTCTTCTGCCCCGTGCAGCGATTGACAATCCATGATTCTTTATGGTGGACATGATGAGATAGTTGGAGATGGAGACATTAATGTCTACGCAGGAACGGCAGCTCGTCCAGATGCTGGCTGACTTGCCAAGTCGACACAATTATCGCTACAGCGATGGAGCAGCAAAAGAGCTCCTCGGGAACTTGTTCTGGTCAATGGCCGGCGGTAGCATGGACCACATGCGGCTTCTGTTTCCGGACGGACTACCAGCCAGCGTGAAGCTGAGCGATGCCCAGGGCGCTGAGGAAGGCGCCGAGTACACGGAAGCGGCTCGAGGCAAACGGTGCGGGCACATATTCAAGCCTGGTGAGGCATCCTACATGTGTCGAACCTGCGGAACCGACGAGACATGTTGTCTGTGTAGCCGATGTTTCGACTCGACGGATCACGTTGGTCATATGGTCCGCATATCCATCTCCGTGGGCAACAGCGGATGCTGCGACTGCGGCGATGACGAAGCTTGGAAAAGCCCATTATTCTGCACCATACATTCCGACATGCACAGTGGTCCCGGCAAGGGCAAGGGCAAAGAGGCGGCTGCGCTGCCGAGCGACCTTGTCGACAGACTACGCATGACCATCAGTCGCGTATATGATTACATTTGCGACGTCATCTCGTGCTCTCCGGAACAGCTGAGACAGTCCAAGACGAAAGAGTCGATTCTCAAAGACGAAGAGACTTCACGGCTGACTTCCAAGTATAATGGCGCTGAAGCTGAAGAATGCCATGACTTCTCCCTCATCTTGTGGAATGACGAAAAACACACCGTCAAGGAGGTGCAGGATCAAGTAGCTCGGGCTTGTAGCAAACGGCAAGACGATGCCGCTCATGACGCATGGGAGACTGACAGCATTGGACGCAGTATTCTCATAACTCTTACTGACATTGACCGACTACTGCGAATGGCAAAGGTTATGGAGGCTATCAGAGTGACCGTCACCGTCAGGTCGGCGCGCGACACGTTTCGGGAGCAAATGTGCGGCACCCTTGTCGAGTGGTTGAGTGATATTTCTGGATGCTCGGTTGGGCACGACAGTCACATTCTCAGGGAGCTAGTGTGTGAAGAAGTCATGAAACCATGGCGCCAAGGAAGCCTGGCCACGCACATTTCTGGGCTCATCGACGATGAAGATGAGGATGATCGGACTATCGACTCCCGAAACAGAATTCATGGCGTCAACGTACGCTTCGTCATGGCTCTGCAAGCTGCTGCGGGCACTGCTGCCGAACTGGAAATGAACATTGACATTGGCGGGCCAGACGAGGATGATGATGAGGACGAGGATGAGGACGCAGATATGGGCGACAACGACGAGGGCAATCAATCACCGACTAGTTCCATAGCAGTCGGCGACGACGATGACGACGACGAAGACGTCATGATGGTAGATGCCAGAGGCGACGTCAGTGATCTTGGTATGAACTGGTCGCAGTCTGATCAAGCTCTGGAGGAGGACGAAGCCACCATGGCAGGATACCCTCCGCCACCTCCGCCGCCGGTGATACAGGCAGCTACACGAATTGTTCCGCGGGAACGAGACGGCACTCCTTCTGACTCGGACACAGCGGATCCCTTCATCGCACCGGCCATGTATGCCAAAGCAAATGTCGATATACCTAGAACCCCCGGGAAAACGGAGAAGGCAGTTCCCCGGCCAGGGCGGTATTGGATCGAAACGCCGCAAGTCTACACCCAGAGAAATGATGTTCCTGCCGCAGAGGATGTTTTCCAACGCGTGCGTCTGGACTGGTTGCTTCTCTTCGACTTGAGAATGTGGAAACAAGTGCGCAATGACCTCCGATCTTTCTACATTTCCACCGTTGTGTCGATGCCCGCATTCAAACGTGTTCTGGCCTTGCGATTCGCCAGTCTTTACACTATACTAGCACAGCTATATCTCGTCGGTGACAGGGAGCCGGATCACTCCATCATCAACCTGTCGATACAGATGCTGACCACTCCGTCCATCACCGCGGAGATAGTCGAGCGAGGCAACTTCATGAGTAGCTTGCTCGCCATCTTGTACACCTTTCTGACCACGCGTCAGGTTGGACACCCATGGGATGTTTCTCCAGACGCTGTCCTCGCTTTCGAGAGCGGATCTGTCACCAATCGCCGCATGTATCACTTCTACAGAGACCTGAAATACTTGTTTGGCTCGACTCATGTCCAAGAAAAGGTCCGATCTGAGCCCAGGTACTTGATGCAATTCTTGGACTTGGTCAAGCTCCATCAATGCATTGGACCAAATGTTCGCGCCGTGGTGGAACATGTGGAATACGAGGCAGATTCCTGGATCACGGCTTCTTTGGTAACACGCCAAATCAACCTTCAAGCGAGAAATCTGGCCGAGGCTTTTCGAGACTGTCCATCTGATGAGATCCACTTTCTTCAACGCGCCATACGCTTCACCACGAAGACGGTGATTATAAATTCGATCGGCGCTGAGCGGCATCGGTTCAAACAAGGCGAGGTCAAGGACGAGGTCAAATTCAAGATGTTGACCGATTTCGAATTCGATACAGACAACGCGTCCTACAACGTCGTCAAATTCGTTGTCGAAAAAGATCCCATTAGTTTTCACCACGCCTTGCATTACACACTATCTTGGCTCATTGAGTGCGGACGATCACTCCCGGCGGCCAGCGTCAAGGCACTTATGAGCTTCACCGTCCAAGAATTGCGATCGAAACCAAGGCTGATGGGACGGCCTCAAATACCGCGACGGGACCTCGATGCTGAGGATTATCTCATGGCGCTCTTTGACTTTCCTCTCCGAGTTTGCGCGTGGCTGGCTCAAATCAAGGCCAACATGTGGGTTCGCAACGGTATCAGTCTGCGACATCAAGCCAGCACGTATCGCGGAGTCGGGCAGAGAGACGTCTCGCATCACCGTGACATCTTCCTTCTCCAGACCGCCATGGTCGTCTGCAATCCGAGCCGCGTCCTTGCCTCCATCATTGACCGATTCGGTATGGATGGATGGGTGAAAGGTTTATTCGAGCTCAAGTCCGAAGCTCAAGATGACGCACAGCACCTCGACATCGTTGAGGACATGATACACCTACTCATTGTTCTATTGAGCGATCGAACCTCATTGATTGCTGCCGAAGACGAAGCAAACTCTCGAATGCTTGCGATGCGTCGCGACATAACACACGTTCTATGCTTCAAACCTCTGTCCTTCAATGAAATATGCAACAAATTGCCGGACAAGTACCAAGAGCAAGAGGATTTCCCTCACGTACTGGACGAAATGGCAACTTTTAAACCGCCAGAAGGCATGTCCGACGTCGGTACCTTTGAGCTACGCCCCGAATATATTGAGGAAATCGACCCGTATATCGCCCACTACAACAAGAACCAGCGTGAAGAATCAGAGATGGCCTATCGAAAGAAGATGGCCAAAAAGACTGGCCAAACGGTAGAGGACATTGTGTACGAGCCGACACATCGACCGATACCCTCTGGTTTGTTCGAAAACCTGGGACAATTCACGAGTACTGGGATGTTCGCGCAAATTGTGTACTACTCTCTTCTCTATCCTTTGGTTGCCCCAAAATTCACGCCTTCGGTGCCTTTTACTCGTCTTGAGACGTTTCTGCAAGTCGTCCTGCACTTGATCCTCATTGCCATACTGGAAGACAAAACCGACGAAGGACAGCCCACAGAAGGACAGCCGCTTTCTTTTGCTCAGCGTGCGCTCACGTCTTTGGCACGTAGCAACTTCATGCCCGAGGCGAACAACGCTCGTACTATCGTGGCGCTGCTCAACATGATGGCGACCAAAGATGATTATAAGACTGTCCATCCCAAGATTGCCCTCGTCTTGAGACGATTGAGACAGAAGCGTCCGCAGGCATTCCAAAAGTCATTCGAGCATTTGGGATTATCTGTTGATCGAATCGACACAGCTTCTCCTGCCGCGACTTCGGCCGAGGAGGATCGCGAAAGGCGCAAAAAGGCTGCCCTGAGTCGTCAAGCCAAGGTTTTGGCGCAGTTCCAACAGCAACAAAGGACATTCTTGGAGAACCAGAACGCAGTGGACTGGGGTTCAGACTTGGACAGTGAGGTGGAAGAAATGAAGCAATCGGAAGACCGAAGACACAACTGGAAATATCCCACCGGGACATGCATCTTGTGCCAGGAAGAAGCAGACGACAGGAGACTGTACGGCACGTTCGCGCTCATCTTGGAAAGCCGTGTGCTTCGACAGACCGACTTTCAAGATCCCGATCACGTTCGAGAGGCGTCGCAAACGCCATGCAGCCTGGACAGATCTGCTGAAGACATTCGACCATTCGGAATTGCGCGCGAAAACAGAAAAATGGTCGAAAAGCTAGACTCCAAGGGTGACGTCTTTCTGGCAGAGAGGCAGACCATCGGCAAGGGCTTCTCGGCTAGTGCTTCGAGATCGGGCCCGGTAGCCAGCGGATGTGGCCACATTATGCATTACCGCTGCTTCGAGTTATACTATGAAGCCACAACCCGGCGCCACAATCACCAGATCGCTAGACATCATCCCGAAGATACGCATCGCAATGAGTTTGTCTGCCCACTATGCAAGGCCTTGGGCAATGCTTTCCTGCCCATTATCTGGAAGGGCTTGGAAGAGTCTTACCCTAGCTATCTGCAGCCACAGACACCATTCCAGGAATTTATGGAGAGACAGATGGCTTCAAGCTATCGGCTCGGTGGAGGCAAAGCCCACGAAATTGACGAGTTCGGGCTGCCGCCCATCTTCACCCCGAGTGTGCCTGGAAGCCTGGTAGAGACACTGGCCAACCCGCAGCCAGGCGGCGACGCGTCATGGGGTAGAAACGATATTGACGCACCGTCATCCTTGCTCGGGACACCGGCAAGCTCATCGTTTCCGGCCACTGAGACTCAAGGGCCAGGAACACTTCATCCGAACGCGTCTTCCGTCGGCGCTCACATCGTCTCGGACTTGGCGCATGTTTACCGGCGTCTCAAGAATACACTCAAACTGAATGAGCTGTACTCTCGTCACCACCCAAACATCAGAGACCGGTCAGGCCACGAGCTAAGTGCGAGTGACACCTTGGTCCAGGCTGTGGGCTTTACGATCTCGGCCGTCGAAATCCAGCAACGTGGCATTGAAGTACAGCCGGGCATGACGTTGCTGGACAAGATACCCGAACAGGTGCTCATTCATCTGCGGATCTTGGCTGAAACTGCCTCATCCTATCTCTCAGTGGGTGCTACTTATTACGATGAAGACAAACGTATCGAGTACGAATTCCGCGAGGACAGCGAGAGACAGCATTGTCAGCTATTCATGTCTCGCTACATCGGACCGGGGACACCCAACACAACAAAGCCATTGGAAATGCACCCTCCCTTGTTGAGTCTTGATGCCTTCATCTTCTTGGTCGAGTGTTCATACGGCTTTGGTCCCGCTCACAGGGTAGACATTTCAAACATGTTGCGGCTGTGCTATCTCGCAGAAATAGTCAGGGTCGTCTTTCACATGGGCCGCAACATGCCAGCAGCCAAGTGGATGGGAGTGTTGCGTGCTGGGCAGACGCGAGACCCGACCGTGCAGAACTTCGCCGACTTTGCCCTATACATTACGGATGTCGCCATGTCATTTGAAGCTGCTAACGTCACCGGCGTCCCTCTCGCAGCCCAGCCCCAGGGTGGCTTCCAGCAACCAGGCATAGACGTTCTGGAAAGCTGGTACGTGTTGGTCAAGAAATATGCACTGGCCTTTCTCCGAAAGAGTGTGGTATTTCTGTACGTCAAGTATGGGGTCGACTTCAACAGTCATGTGTCCTCGATTCACGACGCGGATGCGGACGAGCTGGACAGATTGACAGAAGCACTGCGGCTGCCCACCTTTGACGAACTGTGCTCGGCCGTCACAGACAAGGCTGCCGCCAGCGGCTGGCCCGTGACAACTCTGGACCTGGTTGCGGGTTGGATTAAGCATCAACTCATGTGGCCTCAAGGACACAAAGGTTCCAATGGTACGATCAGTTCATCCTTGGTCAGCCACCCAGGTATCTTCGAGTTGATTGGCCTGCCGAAAACGTACGATACCTTGATCGAAGAGGCAACACGACGGCGGTGCCCGACGACGGGCCAGGATCTCACGGATCCTGTCATCTGCCTATTCTGTGGTGAACTCCTGTGCAGCCAAAGCACGTGTTGCCAAGCACAGGTCCGGGCCGGGAATGAGTATGTCAGGCTTGGAGGTGCACAGCAGCACATGCGCAGGTGAGCACGCACTACCAAATTCTGATGAGGCATCGATGGTCATTTCCCCTCGCTAACCCCGTGACGTCGCAGGTGCCAGAAAAACATAGGCGTCTTCTTGAATGTTCGAAAATGCACCACAGTGTATCTGTTCCGGCAGTCGGGATCGTATGCGCCAGCACCGTACATTGACAAGTATGGGGAGACGGATCCTCAACTACGACACGGCAGACAGCTTTTTCTGAACCAGAAGCGATACGATTCCATGATACGAAACACAGTATTAAATCACGGGGTTCCCAGCTTGATCAGCCGTAAGTTGGAGGCGGAGATCAATAACGGCGGCTGGGATACTCTATGAGCATGACGGGCCCGGGATCGCGACTTTAGCATCCTTTTGTAGAGGGTCGAATTCTGGAAATTATAACTGGGACTCATCAGAGGTTGCATAAATCAATCATATATTATCCTTTTTATCTTCTTTTGGGTGTCTCTTTCTCCTCGAGCTGTTGATTGCAGTGATGGACAGGAGACCATCTTGATCAGATTACAGTGCTGTCCATCCAACGGCCGCAGAATGACAGTATATGACGTTCGAAATGATGCCAGAATGTCATACAGTTATACCCTCATCAGTGTTCGTCGCTGGGCTTTCGGGCAACATGTCTCTCGTCTGCCCGTGACACGTTGGGGGCACGCAAGCAATACAGTGCATAGAACCGTGTTTATTTCCATAAAGACACTGTGTCGAGCGGGTGCTGCTGCGGGAGAACCAATCAAAAGGCGAGACTCATGACTGACTGTGCGAGTGCGCGTCCCGAATCGCCAAGGGCGGAAAGCTAGAGCGGCCAAATCAGGGTCTTAGTATCAATGGTGGCAGCAGTACCAACTTCCTCTTTGTGCCTCAGCAAACCTCTCTCCCTCCTTTTGCGCCGACGTCAACATCAGAGAAGCGACGTTTTCCTTGAGTTCCGGGGCCCTCACCGCAGCCATGGGGCGAAGGTCGAGTCGCGCTGCTGCCAGAAAGGCATCTGCTGCGCTAGGTAAGGAATGGCTGGCTTCCCTGCCTTGAATGTTTTTTATTCTCTTCTCTCTCCCCTCTTTCCTTCCCGCAGGTGTCCCCTCTTTGTTACGCGCGCAACAGCATCGTCGAGCACACGAGCTGCGAGCTGCTGCCCAACAGTGGAACCGTGCGCTTTCCAGCACCTAATAATACCTTTTCAATCATCTCTGCCCAGTTTGAATTTGCTTTCTTCTTGACGCGCACGTCTGCCCACCAATCAGTGCTGTTTGCTGTCCTCCTATCAATGGAAGAAGCGGCAAGAAAGGCATCGATTTGAATTTTTTTCTCCCCCTCATTTCCAACACTCTGGTCGGCGCCGACATGACCCGAGTTACAACAACAAGGAAGATCCGTCTGAGGCTGACACGCAGCTCCAAAACTGCAGAAAGTACACCCAGGGGCTTCGCTGGCGTCGAGGATGAGCCAATGCCCGATGCAGGCGTTGCAGACGAGGGCTCTGAGCACGAGGGGTCGGCTGTCGCGCAAGAGGACGAGGACGAACAGGACGACACCAGGAATGACGATGTCGATGCCGGTGGCGACGACGACGGGGAAGACATGGACGACGAGGACGAGGAAGGCGATGAAACTGAGGCGCAATCTGCCTTTGCTGCGTCCTCGGGTGCTAAGGACCGGGAGTCTGCTAACACGAGTCCACCGCCACAGCCAGTCGTCCGAAGGAAGCGACTGGGTCGGCCGCCTAAAAATAGGCCGCCAGATTGGGATCCCATGGTGACCGTGACGGACGACACGCCTCGACGGCGCGGCCGAGGAGGATACAAGGGTCGAGGCGGTCGTAAAGGAGGGGCTCCGGCGCCCAAAGCAGAGCAGGTCATCGACGCAGAAGGCACCGTGGCCGAGATTGTCAATGATGAGTGCGTGCTGCCGGAGGATGCGGAGGGTGAGACCAAGGTTGATAAGTCTGGAAACCTCGAAGGCGGTCGCGAGTACCGATGCCGAACCTTTACGATTCTCGGCCGAGAGAAGCGACTGTACATGCTGTCGACGGAGCCTGCCCGTTGCGTCGGCTTCAGGGACAGCTACCTTTTCTTCACCAAGCATCGCAAACTCCACAAGATCATCGTTGATGATGACGAGAAGCGAGACATGATTGAACGAGACATCATACCGCACTCGTACAAAGGCCGTTCGATAGGTGTTGTTACGGCTCGGTCCGTCTTTCGAGAGTTTGGCGCGAGAATTGTCGTCGGCGGCAAACGCATCACGGACGATTACAATGTGGCCCAGCTGCGAGCCGAAGGAGTCCAGGAGGGTCAGTTGGCCGATCCCGAAGATCACTTCATCCCCGGCGAGCCGTACAACAAGAATCAGTATGTGGCGTGGCATGGTGCCAGCGCGGTCTACCATACCAATGCCCCGTCCGCCCCAGTGCCGAACGGCAAACCCGAGTACAAAAAGCGAAAGGTTAATGTCAATGATACCAACTGGATGCTCGAGCACGCTCGGGAAGCAAGGTATGGCCAATGCCCCGATGTCGGGAAGGGAGAGAGGAGGAGGTAAATAGACGACGACGTCACCACAGTTTCACTAACGCCTTTGTTGCAGTATATTCAATGCGGGGATCAACGCCATTCGCAGATTCAACAACGCGGGCGTCTACGACATCCACACCAACATGATGCAGTATCCCGGCATGATGCAGCCTACGCGCGTGCGCATCGAACAAGTGCCACCGGCAGGTCAGGACGGCAGCCGAGGCAACAGTACTAGTAGATTCCCGCCAGTGTCGCTGAAGCTGGCAAGGAACTTCATCGTCATGGACACATACTACGAGAACGCGCCGAGCAACGAGGCTTGCAAGCCATGCAACAAGGAGACGCCGGCAGATTTCGTGGCCGCCTTCAACGGGCTCGGGGCCGTTTCGGACGAGATCAGAAACCTGCTTCCGCGAGATTGCAAGCGCGCCTTTGACAAGGCGCTCGAGGCAAACAAGGACTTCGACTCGAGGTGGGGGCTGGAAAAGGACAAGATGGCACGGCGAGATCCCATCATCGACAAGGCGATTGTGCCGTATAGCATGTCGTGAATGGTGGTGGGACGAGGGCTCCTCGCTACGTGATTTTTTTATTCGGCGGGCGTTTACTCCATGGGTATACTGTGTTTGTCTGTCCATCTCTTTGTCAACTCGACGTCCAGCAGCCAAGGTGGACTTGAGGGCGTCTTATGGTGTTCACAGGGGGCGTTGATCGGGAGAGAGAGGGAAGCAGGGGGGATTTCTTGGCGACCAGCAGCAGATTGGTATGATGTAGGAAGTATTCTCTGGATCGGGGGCCCGTGATGGCCACTTATGCTAAGCTGCGGCCCGGCCATGATTGAAATGATTCCGCTCCCCATTCATGCAATCGACCGTATTCCCGCTCAATCAATGCAACCGCAATCAACTCCCATCAACGCCCTCAAGTGTATGCCGCCATGCCCAATCCTCAGCCCCCAAACCCCCAACCTCACGCACAGCCGCTCCCCAAATCCACGTAATCGTCGGGATCCATAGCAAAGGTAGCCAAGGCCTCGTCGGTAGCCACGTCCCAGTAGCTGGGGTCGGGCGATGGCGGTGCCTCCTCCCCCTGCCCGTCGACCTTCTCCGTCTGCTTGGTTTCGTGGTTGGTGCGCTTACACTCGGCGATTGGAGTGCTCTCGCGTAGATGATATGCCTCCCCCTGCCATTCGACCTCCTCCGTCTGCTTGGTTTCGTGGTTCGTGCGCTGACACTCGGCGACTGGAGTGCTCTCGCGTAGATGCGATGCCAGCTTCTTGCATCGTTTCAGTTTGCGCTTCTTCAGACTTGACATTGTGTTTGCGGAGTGGTGAAGATCCGGGGGGGGAAGGGAGTGGTTGGTGTTGGTGGGTATTTGTAAGGGCGCTGGAATGGGTGCGCGCATTCCGTGCATTGGGGGGGAGCTATTGGATTGAATACCGCGGACGACTGTTTTGTGATGTAGGAAATGTGTGCAGAGGTTGTTGCGCGTCGTGACTTGATGGGGCTTGCGGGATGGTAGTGAGATGTCGTTGTGCCTTGCAAGGCTTCATTGAGACGAGGTGCAGGGCTTTGGGTCCTGCATTGGTGAAGAAGCGCTGTTGGTCTGTATTTTGTGCTGCTGTGCCATTGTGTTGGTGCGGGGGGCTGGACGTGTCGTCGGTGAGAAGGGGTTGACGATGCTGCGGCCTTTGGTGAGTTGGTTGGAATGAGGGGGGTTCATGAGACGTTGTTCGCGCGTGTGTACACATGTTGCGGCGGTTGTTGGAGGGATCTCGAGATGCGTGGCCTGCTTCAGGTAGACGGTGGCGCGTCCCACGAGGATGCGAAGCGCAGACCGCCGGGCGACGTTGCATGCACAGGATGCGAACGAAGCATGGGCACGATCGTCTACACGTGAGCAGAGCTGCCTCGTGGCTCGTCGTCGCGGCGATGGGACATGATCAGCTGAACGACTTTGGTCGGAGGTGTTGTTCTCCCCCCTTTACTTCACGGACGGCTACAATGCAGATGACTGTGGGGGATGAAAGCAATCACTGCTGCTTCATGGATCTCGGCACCCGGCTGCAGAGGTGCAGTGCACACACAGGTTTACTGTGGTCCATGGCAATGCGCATCACGATACGATGGGGGGCGAGAAGGAGAAGGAGAAGGGATCACGCTGCTTTGTCGGTATTCATCATGTCCCATGACGATTGGGGGTCAAGACATGCTGCTCGTTGCTGGACATGACGCTCCACGTCAATGAGTGCTGTTCGCTGATGGGACATGACGCTTTTCGTCAATGGGTATGATGGCATGCGGCTTGCTACTGGACATGACACTTCTCGTCAATGGGTAGGGTAAAGTATAGCAGCTTCTCTCTTGGTCCAAAACGCAGCTGCACAGGCTTCGCAACCGCCTTCTACCCTGCTCCCTCCCAGTGACTACCTTGGTAATTAGTAAGTAATATGGCTGGCCAGAATGCACCGAAACGGTACACCAATGGCAAAACGGCGCCATTTCCGCATCGAGTTCAAAGGACTGCGGAACACAAACCGCTAACAACACAAGTCTTTGCACATGATGACGACGCGTTCCCTTTCTTGCTTTGGCTGCCTCGGCCATTGCTGTCGTCAGCCATCTTTTGCGTGCCAGAACCCTCGATCAACCTTGAACGTTTGATCGATGATCCCTTCCATCGGGCAGGGGTTTGTTCGAGCGGGTGCGAAACAAACACAGCCCAGGTCTGCGCACTGACCCGTGGCCATCCAGAAGGGCGGCGGCGGCGAAGGGTGAAACGGCTGCCGTCGAGCATCACCATCGCGGGCCACGTCTCGGCTTCCGCTGCTATTCGGGGTCCAGACGACCCCTCGGCTGTCGTATTTCTTTCTTGCAAGGAGTGGTCATGGCAGCAGCAAAGCCGAGAGAACCGTGCAGAGCGGATGGGCATGTTCTCCCGCGATTTGCGATGAGCAAGTACCCTTTAAGAGAAGCGCAACATGATCACCACTTTGGGCCGACTAAAGGAAAAAAACCTCTTCACTCGTGGCGTTGACCTGACTGCTGCTCTGACAAGATTCGTTTGAAAACATCTACTTCGCCCCCCTCTCCTCTCCAGTATCGTACCACAGTTGACCCTACCCTCTGAAACGGATCAGTCGCGCGGCAAGTCGGTCTCCCGCTGCTCTGCTGCCGATCTGCAAACGATAATGGGCTGCTCGTTCACTTGTTTCACGTCGAATCGCGTCGCAGCCGGACTCCATAGCCTTCGAACGTCTACACGTGCTACGAGGGAGTCATTGTCGTCTCAGAAGCGTTCCCTCCATTGTAGGAAATTCGTCCCGACGGGGTCGCCGAGACCGGCCGGGACGGTCTCGATATAATGAGATGGCGTCCCTCTGGCTTGCTTGGCTCCCTCCTTTTTCCTCTTTATCTTCTCGTGCATGTTCATGTTCATTCTTTGACATAAGGCTGGTCCTATCTGTCTTTATATCTTTGTGAAAGCTTTCATCATCCATTCGAGGCCAATCATATCTATCCTTCACCATGAAATCCTCTGCTTTCTCTGTGCTGTTGGCTGCTGCCTCGGTCTCGGCCGCCCCGACCCTCACTCGTCGAGGTTCGTGTGCTCCTATATACATACGTCTTGCTCATGCAGTGTAAAGCAGCTTGCTGACCTCAAGTCTTCCTCAGCTGCCGGTGCCTTGGACCTTGTTGCGCGCGGTGCGACCGGCGCCATCAACAACATTGGAGGACATTCTCTGAAAGTCCCCGTGGAGGCGCTGACTGGAATGATCGAGGCGCGAGATCCCAAGTCCAAGTCTGCTTCGGTTGTTGATGATGAGGAAGAGGAAGACTTCACGAAGCGCGCCATCTCCAACGATGAGGAAGAAGAGGAAATCACCAAGCGTGCTATATCGGACGACGAGGAAGAAGAGGAAATCACCAAACGCGATGTTGAAGAAGAGGAGGAGGACGAGCACACTCACGCCAAGCGGGCGCTGACGCTCGACGAGGACGAAGAGGAAGTCACTAAGCGTGCCATCTCAGACGACGAAGAGGAAGAGGAGATTACCAAGCGTGCCATCTCAGATGACGAAGAGGAAGAGGAGATTACCAAGCGTGCCATCTCAAACGATGAAGAGGAAGAGGAGATTACCAAGCGTGCCATCTCAGATGACGAAGAGGAAGAGGAGATCACCAAGCGAGCCATCTCAAACGATGAAGAAGAGGAGGAGATCACCAAGCGTGCCATCTCAAACGATGAAGAAGAGGAGGAGATCACCAAGCGTGATCTCGAAGAAGAGGAGGACGAGTAGCATGCAGGCCTATCAGGCGTTGCATAGCCCCAAAAGGTGAGGACTCACTGCGAGGCCGAAGACGAACCGACAGGACAGAGTGTTGTACTCTGATCGGTAGTCGGCTTAGAACACATAGACTGACTTGTCGGCAGGACAGTCTGGGTTCCGGATCTGTTCTGATGGTCACGGAAATCCTGGTCGAATGAGACCAAATTTATGGATACGAGTTGATCATGTAGTTGACATTTAAAAAGTACCCAATCTAGATGTTGACATTATCGCCATTGTCCCCGTGATACCGTTTCTTTAAGACCCAGAAATGTGTCCACGTCATGGACTCTTCAGAGGCGACGTAATGAAACCAAAGGCGTAGCGGCCAGTACCCAGATGTATATATATCTCTGAGGGTCCATTCGTTTCGTGCTAGAGTCGGAACAACCACGAGGCCGGTAAGAGTTGTCCGAGTATGCCATGTTGGCTGTCCAGATCTAGATGTTGACCTACGCGCTTGGCCAATTATGTATCTCAGAACATAACACTCAAACATGAATATAAGCATATGAGTTATGTACAAAAAATGTATAACAAATAGTTGGATTATTCACAGCTTACAGTTAGGTATACATGTATTTTACATACATGGGGCCTTGCCGCCGTCGTCTTAACACTCCCTCGACCTACATGGTGCTTTCGCGCACTCAAAAGGGGGGACACGCAATCACCCTCCCTCGTCCTTCCTTCCTTTGCAAACCCCTACTTTACGTGTCTTCCCACGCGCTCCTCAATACTCCCAACTCGTCCATGCTGCATCGCATTGCCAGCCGGAGGCAGGGCCCTGCGACAAGTCCCCCGCGCCGCCCCGAACTGTTCAAAGTCGTCCCTCTCACCTTTGACCAAGACCGGTGCTGCAACACACTTGACACGCCGCCATGCAGCAATAAGGCGAGAGAAAGCTGGTTGGAATTGTCATTCTCGAGTCACAAAGCAGTATCTCGGCAGGGTCTTGTCACGTGTCCGGAACCGACCTCGATGACGGGTCGAGCACTGAAGTCGGCTATGACCGCATCAGGTCACACGTGGGGTGTCCAATGAACCTGGGAGACCGTCTGCGGCCGGATGCCACTATTCCCGAGGATTATATAGACTGGGTATGCGCAACGTCCACGATGAGGTACGGATATTGCCTCTTTGTGGATGATCTCTGTCTTGTTTACTGCCATGAGATAAAGATCATCCCTTCGCATATGGTGAGCAAGGAAGCTTGCGACTCACCGAAGGAGAAGCAGTCTTGCGGTTTGAGTTCACTTCAAGTCAGGAATCTCGCAATCTACATTACCGTTGGATGTATTATGGAAGAAGAAATCTAGTAATAACGGACCAGCCCTCTTCTCTTCAATGTAGACAGCATAGCATCCCCTAATTAAGGCGCGCTACAGCCCAACCCTGAGACGCAGACCTGTTCGTAGTAGCCATTTGGGGTCAGCTGGCTCCAAATGTCAGCGTCGCAGTTGGATCCGGTCCAGGGATTCAGTCTGGTAAGTTCCGCCACCGTGATGCCTTACAGACCGGGAGCTATAGAGCAGTCAAGTTGGCTGCAGGAAAACTCAGCATGCAAACACGACATAGACAGTGTGGAAGAAGTGATTGAAGCCTTGTCCGTCATCACGACCTTGTCCGAACGAACAGCGGCTGTCAGCGATGGAGAGAGCTAGGTCGTCTCAACATCACGTCACTTACACATAACGGGAACTTTTTGGCTTGCGTCCGACGCCAGCTTAGAACAGGCCGAGCTCATCATGTGGTTCCAGGCCTAGATTCGAGCAAGGGTTGCAATTCAGCTTCTCATCCGAGTGTCGAAGGTGTCGTAGAGATCCAGTTGATCAGCACTGCAGGTGTTTACAGTGAGCAAACAAAGCGGTTGACCTGCAGCAGGGAAAACTGTCGCATCCGAGGTCGAGGTTGTTCTCGGTAAATCGACTGATCTGGCGACGTGCCGTTGGCTCCCGAAACGGTGACGTGCGTGTCATCCTTCCTGTTTGATCGCATATGCTGATCCTGTGCAGACAGGTGGAGAGAATACTGCCGTTGCATTGAGCGCGCAATATGTCGGCGCAGCAAACCTATAATTTTGCCGCGCTGCAGCTCTCTGTTGTGTTGTATCTATCTGCAAAGACCTGGGCGAGCGCGTCGCTGTACCCAAAGAGAAGTCACATGGGTAGGTAAACTTGTTCAGAACCGTGACATCGTAAGAGATGCTGTGTGTGCATGCTCCCAAGATGGGAAGTCCGTAGACTTCGCAAGTCATCCTGACAAGAGCTCTCGCACAACGAAGTGAGCTGCTCGCTGGAAAAGAATCTAGACGCTTTCTCCCCTGCGTTACATCTTGTCAAAATGCAAAACCCGGTGTCAATAAACAGCTTGCAGGGATTCGTCGTCGTCTCTTTTCGCTCCTGGAGAACAAAAAGCGCTCGAGATATCCCGGCCTACCCTGTAGAAGACTCTGCCGCGTTGGCCACAAGGTCATGGACGAATAGCAAGCCAAACCATAAACCGCTCACGCGGCTGTGTGCAATAGACTTCGGCGCTTGTACGCATACGACATGGGCCAGGCCAGCCTCAACGCGCAGTAGTCTGAGGACAACAAGGTCGGGCTGTGGAATGGTGGCTGTCATTTCCCCCTGGAACCGAAAACAGCGCGGTGGGTGACCAGAGCAACGTTCGTCGAGCGTTCTCCCCATTCGCCCACGAGTCTGCAACTATGTACGTATCGGCTCTGTTACCGTCCCGCGCTCGCTCGTTCCTGCCGAAGCAAACATCGTCGGCGACGCCACCGAGGACACGAGCCGGACCAGTCCACCTGACAATGGCTGGGGCGGCCGGACGAATGCCAACAGATTCGCCCAACGCTTCGCCACGCATTGACGACGATTCACCCACCACCCGATGCCCTGTCCGGCTCGGCCACGCCAGGTTTAGCACCATCACAGCGAAGGGGACTCCGTTGGTCATCTCGGATCCATACGTAAGTCTTGCGCCCCCCCTAGAGCCTTCCCGACCAGGTTCGTGATCAGGTCTCGAGGTGTCCGCCGATACGCAAGTCCTCTTGCATCTCCTGGCCATCTCGGTTTTGTATGTATGACATGGTAAGAGGTGCACGTGGGAGGGGGCGCAACACACAAGCGAAATGCACACAGGCTCTCTCCGGCACCATGACGCAGCATCCCCCCTACCCACCCTCGCCCTTGGCTCCTTTCGATTTGTACGTCCTCCAAATGGTCGTAATGCATGCCACAATAAAACACGGCAAGACCGTCCTGGCCGATGCTCGCCTTCAGTACGTAAAATAGGAAGAGTGCTCGCTGTTTTGCCTTGTCGGGAAAGCCGACTTGAAGGTGAAGACAACTCAACAGAGCAGACCATCAAGTACAGAGTGCCCGCGGCAGGTACGCTACGTAAGCCGTCGAAATTGCCATTAGAGGTTCAACGCCCACATGTACCGAGTACGTAGTACGTGGATCTGCACGTTCAACGCGTGCAGGTGTTCGGTGTTCCATGACATCACGCGGTACTCATCATTGTGAGTTGGATGCGAATGGCTTCAGACCCGCAGATATTTCCTGAATTTCGTCTTCCGTCTTCCGCCTCTTCCGTGAACAACAAGACGCAAAGAATCTCACGGAGAAGCTAGCGAATACGGAGCACAATGCCCGCCCGATGGGCGGGTGGTTCGGTTGACCAGTGCGGTTCGCAGAGGAGCTTTGATACATTCTGCTCCACTAGAAACCGTGAACAACCAAGCCGACCGTGGTCAATTTCGTCTTGCGGTCTTGGTTCTCCGGACGGGCTAACTCGTTCCATTCAGCGCCGCGGTCGGTCCACCCAGACACGGTCACTTTTTTTGTTGTGCTTTCGCTTTCGTCTTGGTCCACCCACACACATTCCGGCAGGGGCAGGGAAAGAAAAGAGAAGGGGGAGCGTCCATACTCCCTCCGTACCTCGGAAGACAGAAGGCAAAAGTCATCACTCTGGACCGATATGCTGACACCAGGCGTGCATCTGATGCCGGCAAATTGTTTGTTTCGCACTTTTCAAATTACGACTTCATGCCAGCATCACCAAGGGTGGGTGGACGTCTTCTCCGATTGCACCATGTTGCTTCTCGCTCGCTACCGTGCACGCATTTTCAACCATTTGGGTCGGCGACCAGACAAGCTGTAGCACCTGCGGCGTTGCGCTGACACTGAAAAGGCGGTCTTACTCTAAGCCCTGTTTTTCCACCAGGCAAACAAATTTTTGAAGTCTGGCAATCGAACACGAGAGAAGTAGGGTAGGGGACTCCGGGGCGTGCCAGGATCATGGCAGCCTCTACTCCGTACTCATCTCAGGGTCCTCCTCGCCATGTATCCAGGCGAGAAGGCTGGTATAACGGTGTCCCCACATTAGCTGGAGAGAGTCTTCCGTTTCGGGGTCCATCATGGCCTTGCTTGCTTGGGATGTGGACGTGAACGTGAGCGTGGTGATGAAATTTCAGTGCAATTAGACATTTTGAAACGCGCCCTCGCGCGACTTTCTCACCGCACTCACTGTTCACTCTGCCTGCGCGGGCCACTCGTTGCGTATGCATACGGGCCGTGTCTTCGATTGCTCAGAGGGCCAGAAGTCACTGCAAATCGCCAGGTGCCGTACCGTCCCGAAGAATCATACGGAGCAAAGCTGCAGGAAAACTGCGTCCCCGTCCCGTGCTCGCTCACGCCAGGCTATTCGCTCCACCAAGGAACCAGCCATTTTTTGCTGAGATGAGGAGCGTGATCCGCAAGCCCTTCCTGTTTGTTTAAATCGGTCGGTCACCTGTGATCATGGGAGCTATCATGATGACTCATTACAGAGGCTTGCCGTTTTGAAAATGGCTACCGACTAAAAATCTGTTGCCCGTGGCCACGTCAGTAGCGGCATTGTAGTCATATGCCACTCGAGGGCGCGTGAAGACGGCTTATCCTTTACGTCTACGAAGTGTTTAGAGAGCACTCTGCGGCCTCGTACATCAATGTGAATGATTTTGGCTCATAGCTGGCTGACTCTTGCCAGGCCCAGAACAACCTATTGAGTCCTGGATCCAGCATCGGAAGGCCAGGGCTGGGTATTCGCGGAAGCCAACCAAGCGCATCAAGGGGTTCATGTGTGCGCTAAAGTTGGTCAGTGACACACAACAAGTGAAGGAGCATTTTTCGAGTCTCAGCGTCTCGGATTGCCTGCGTTTTTTTATTCACGCTCGGGTGAGCAACGGACATGCCAATGATACCGCCGCACTGATAAATCTCACCAACATTGCGCAGCCTACTTTGCAACTCAGCGTCGATACCAGGGCTCTTGACGCACAGAGCCAACTGTAGCCTGTGCCTGAGGAGGGCACTAAGTGGCGCACCAGACCTTTGGGACCACACACAGGGGGGGGCGTTGTCGGGGCACGGAGTGGGCACATGCCCAGCGCTCAGCATTTCTCGACCGACAGAAGCGGCGGAACCCATTCAAAATCACACAGCAAAACAAGCCCCTGCTTGGCTCGATGGTCGTCCGAGTTGGTCTGACCAAGTCAGGGAGGGCACAGCCTTTGCGGGCCCCTGTGAACGATGTCGCTGATGAAGCGTCCCAGCCGAGTACGGTGAAAGTGCTGAGTTTGATTGCCTTTCAGTGTGCAGAATGAGATCAGGCTGGGTGACGGCACAGCAACCAAAAAAGAATGGACCGTGGGGAAACTAGAGAACCTGACAAGCGTCAAGTCACTTGAAGAATTTCCATGGGTTCAGCCACCTGGAGAATACGCGTCGTCACAGTCGGGTCTGTTGTTGGGATGTCCAGGTCCTGTCACTCACGCGTAAACTCTGTTGAACGCCCGCGAGACGTGAAAAAGGACTCTTACACGCAAAAAGTGAAAAGTGAGGAACAAGCGAGGGAAAGGAAGGGAGAAAAGTGGAGCAGACGAAGCAGGTGTCAAATTTCGAATTCGTGATTGGGCTCTCCGCAGAGGGGGGGGGGGGGGGGGCCCATCTGAAGCAGACTTGCAGCATGGGGGGGTCGCTTCGTTCATGCCAATCAGTAGTCAAGCCGCACGGCGAGAGGGGAAAGGCAGGAAGCGGTGGGATGGGTTGAATCTCCTGACGTGACTCGGAGGCCAAACACTTGTGACCAGCTGGTCAGACGGAACCTCGAGACGCCATCCGCGCCCCCTGGACCGCCGAGTTCCCGACATGGACCGTAATTTTGCCAGCGTGCATGCCTGTTGACGCAACCCTAACAACTTCCAACATTTTCTAGTCGTCATAGTCTGTCCCCCCATGCATTCTTCCTACCTCTTTTTGCCGGTACCGCCAAGCAGTCCACTCGGTAGCGGCCAATCAGAACAAGTACTGTGGAGTAGAGCGGGACCTGCCCCCATGCAGCAACAAGACAACAGTGGCTCCAATGGACAGGCTGGCGGGCACTTGGTCTGGAAGTATGTACGGAGTATGTGACGAGCCAATGAGAAGCAGGTGGACGGCCCATTCATCAACCAGCCCAAGGGGAACAGAAAAGACGCACACCCACCTGCTAGCCATTACGGGTACCTCTGTAAACATGACGACTTGGCGCAGCGTCAAGGTATCCGTGGCGTGTCGCGACCCATCTGCTCCGGCTCTGTGGAGGTTCCCTCTTCCCTCTCACCCACCCCATGCCGCCCACGCATGTCTGTCCTAGCAGAGCCGGTGTCTTAGGCCCTGGTCAAGTCATGGCTCTCTCTGCCTGATCCACCCGAGTCTCTCTCGTGCCTACTCTACTCCGTACGGAGGACATACACTAAGTACAGTATGGATGGCTCATACCGATGCTCCGTGCAGCGGTAGCAGTAGTAAGTGCTCAGGTACACTCAGGACGGCCTGACCCAGCAGCACCCACACGCCAGGCTAGGCCCGTATTATTATGGTGCATCGGCAACCAGAACCTTTCTGTTTCCCTCGTTTTCCTTTCTCAGGGCACGCAAAATCTTTCTTGTCCCCCTCTCCTGCTCCAATCCTCCACGGCATACCGAATCCGCCGATACTTCGACAACATTGTCACGAACCCTGTCATCGTTCGTTGGCTTTCGGATTCGAGTACTTCGTGAGGTCTGTCCGTCTCTTTCAGCTTGCTGCCCGAGCTGTTATCATTGGACGTCGTTGCGGACTGTCCTATTCATCTGTCTGCGCTATTGAGCAAAACATTTATCGACTTCAACGCTGTATCGACATCGAATGCAACGATAGTCAGTAGGCTTTAAATGGCTCAACTGACCTGAACCAGAACGGCTTGGTTCTCCGCCATCCTTCAACCTCTCACACCTGCCAACCTTTGCCTCGCCGGTAATCGTTGGCGGCATTTCGACACGGCTTTGCCCGGTTTCCCGCAGTGGTCGTATTCCAACACCTCGAGCTCAACGACTCGCTGAGGCCACGACTGCATCTTTGCCGGGAGCACACGTCACAATCTCAACATGCCGGGCGGTGTCTGCGCTATCCTCGACTATGAGGTCGACATGATGGCTGAGTATGTTGCCGAAATGGCTGTGCGTGTCGTAACACCAGACGCCATTGTTACCACGGCATTTCGCAAATTTGTCGCCCAAGTCTTGACCTCGACTCGACTTCCGAGTACAACTATTCTCCTCGGCATGAACTACTTGGCTAAACGAATCAACACCATGAAGGGACATGGCTCCTACGATACGACCGAGGGCCAAGTGTGGCGCTACCTGACTGTTTCACTCCTCTTGGGTAGCAAATTCCTGGACGACAACACCTTTCAAAACCGCTCTTGGTCCGAAGTCAGTGGCATCGCCGTCTCGGAACTGAACTCTTTGGAATTCGACTGGGTTCAAGCCATGAGCTGGAGACTTTACGTCAACCTGGATATGAGCAAGGATTACCAAGCTTGGCTTGAGAACTGGCGCGAGTGGCAGCAAATGAAAAAGCGACAGGCACTACAAGCCAGCCACGGCAGACTTGTTTCATTACTGCCAACCATCAGCACCGATATCGTGACGTACGGAAATTCACGTCATTCGCCTCATTCTCCGTACGCCCAGGAACAAGCGGACGAGTATGAACGTTACCGGGCTATGAAGGCTCAACAACAATTCACATACCGCCCTCGAAATGCAGCTTGGCCTCATAATCCATGGAATCCTCCACTGACACCCCCCGATTCTGGCTACGGTACCCCCGAGTACGTCATGTCGGCTACGACCAGCAATGCTCATTACAACGAATGGTTCGCCCAGGCTACCGCGCAGTATACCAACCGATACTCTCAGCCTCCTGCCCACCATCCTTTCAACTCGCAGCGTCAGCCGCATCACAATCCTCAATTTCCTTACGGTCACGGCACATGGGATCACGGTGTCCCTGACTGCCCCTGCTTCAGCTGCGTTGGGCCCGTGAAGCAGGCTCCGTTCTTGATGTCGCACGGATACTGCCAGCCAGTTGTGGGCTGATTCTCTCAAGGCCGCTTCATTTACGATCTTCAACTTTTATCAGCTTTTCTTCGCACAGCTCAGAAATCACTCGTGGGATACGAGCAGCTTTCACTCCTTTTTTTCTTTGGACGACCACGACGACTTGACATGTCTTTCTCTTCTTGTTTCTCTCTTTATAAGCAACGATTCTTAAAATTTAAGATACCCCCGGACACGACGAAAAATCAAAAATGGTCAGCACTTCCACTTCCGGTGGCCAATGTGTCACAGATCTTTACCCATCGCCGCGCAATATAGCTGTGGCTGTTCCATCGCCGCGCAGTCTGATGGATTCAACGAATACCAAAACACTATGACGGCACAATTCGGATCACGATTAGGCGGAATGCTTTCGTTTCAACTAAAATTTCACACTTTTTGCTGTTAGCGCATTCGGTGTTAAGCTATTCGCTCCCTGCTCCGTTCAGAGCACGACCGCTGGAGAGGAGATCCGCATGGAATGTTCTTGCCGACTTGACATGGAGAAGAATACCTTTAATCGGATTTGTTAACGGCGCTGGCTCTCGGGAAGACTTCTCAGCCTTCAACTTTATGTGCCTTAATATTACATTGGTCTCTGCACGACCAACGTTTGCAGGTCCAATAGCACTGGAAGTTCTTCACCCGCAAAGTTCGCGCGACATGATCATCAAGTTATTGTTTCATTTGTTGGCGTCACACAGCATCGCATTTTTTAATTCGAGCAATTGAGTCTCCGCAGCACCACTAGACGCGCGTCATCGACTGACACGAGCGATACGCAAATTATCCGCATTCTGTCTCAGCAGTACAATTACGTCATCACGCCGCTGAGAGATGAAGTTTGATCAAATAAAAGTACATATATGCATGGTACACTGGTGGTAATCAGTCGGCAGAGAGCGACAATCGATGGCATATCCTCCGTTTTTTCCCTTTTTTTTTTCAACAAAAACTGGTTCACGCGTTTTCTCTAGCGGCGAAAGGAGGCATGGCTGGCTGCATAGGTGGTTTACATTGTCGCCCCTGCGGAACGAGAGACTTTCACTTCTGGCTTTTCAATTTCTTCAGTTGACCAGCATATCATCCGTCCTCGTTTGGGTCGTCGGCCAGTTTCGATCAGGGGCGTCTTGACAAAGCTTCTGGCATGAATTATTCCCTTGATCTTAGAAGAATATTCCCTTGTTTTCCTCAGGTTGAGGATGAGTTTACGGTGGACACGCACGGGATCTTTGGACGACTATTGATGGGCACCAGGTCGCCTTGTAATGACGATTGAGCCTGGGCGTAATCGACTTTTGATCTCATCGTCTTTTGGTCTCGGACATCTTTCACGCTGTCGTGAAGGGACATGAGAACGGTTGAAAGGGTTTTTACTTGGCACTAAAATCCTGGGGTGGATAACCTTTCTCACTTCTGATGCTTTATGGGTTTCAGCATGGCGCATCCCGATGTAGTGTATCTGGCAGAACATTCAAAATAAAAAAGCATTTTGATAGCTGTACTTTGTGCAAATGACGAGAGTAATTCCGTGTGAGATGATGGGGCAAGATTGACAACGCAAGGCACATCTGTTTAATTGGTCGGGTGAACATCGGCAGTCTGGCAAATCGATATTCTTTGCTTCTAACCGGGCACGACAGTTCATGGAGAGGTCAGGCCTCTAGCCTTCTGCGCCGTAAAGTGCATCTCTGGGCCCCAATAGCATAGTGAGGCAACGCTGCCCTAGACTTTGTGTAATTCTACCAAATCGGCTCAACAAATGCTCGGTCGCAATCTCACTCACCCCTCCCCGCTCCCGTGAGGGCAATGTCCAGATTCATATCCGGCGGGACGATAGGGCCATCGTCAGAACCCACCGACGGAGAAGAGCCCGCCCCTCTGGCGACGACCAAGACACGAGCAGAATGGGAAGCCGTCCAGGAAGAGCTCGAGCGGAAAAGAGCCGACGACAAGGCGCGATTGGCCAAGGGCGATGAGAAAAGTCTGTATGACGTGCTGCAGGCGAATAAAGGTAGTTGAAACACTTTTCGTGATACGGGGAATGTGACTGATGGAGAGGTGTAGCTGCGAAGCAGGCGGCGTTTGAAGAGCAGCATAAATTGAAGAATCAGTTTCGGGCGCTGGATGAAGCGGAGATTGAGTTCTTGGATGATGTGTTGGCGAGGAGGAGGGATGAGGAGGATAAGGTGCGGAGGGAGACGGAGGAGGGGTTGAGGAAGTTTCGGGAGAAGCAGGTGAGGGATAGTGTGGTGGATGAGGAAAAGAAGGAGGAGTGGGCGATGGGGAGGAAGAGGAAGAGAGGGGGTAAGGAGAAGGAGTCGTTGGTGAGGAAGAAGGTTGATGGGGGGAAGGAGGATGAGGGTGGTGCTAAGGGAGATGTGGCTAAGAAGAGTGTGCTGGTGAGCTACGGTTCTGATGAGAGCGATGATGAGTGACGATGAAGGGTGAGTGAGCCAGAGGACGATGATGGGAGGTGGAGGTGGCTGGTGTCTTTTATACAATCGCTGTTTTCCCACTCTTGGTGGGAATGCTACAGATATACACTAGATTATTGAGTACATGGGGGGCATGGAGAGGTGTCATGGTCCTTCATCGTCCACGTTGCCGATTTTGGGACCCCGAGGCTTTTCCTGCAAGGAGATGGCGGTCCGTCGCCACAGACTACGCAGACTGCCTTTGAGCCAGCCCTCGACTTCCTCCTCTGGAACGATGATTTCGGCAACGCGCTGCTCATCGGCAGGCTGCATTTCAAAGCGGCGCATGCGCTGGGCTATCCGAGCATCAACCACCATGTTCGACGCCCATATCCTCTCTTTGGCGGGCTCGCTGCCTGCTTCCGTACCTGCTGCTTCCGACTTGGCCTTCTCCTCTTCTTTCCACACGCTCTTGGGCCAGTCCCTCTCTTCGTGCTCGAGAAGGCGCTGCTGTTCGTGCTGTCCGTCGACTTGGCGCCACTCGCGCGCAGCGGCGAAGCAGACGGCCGCCACTTCGCGGCCGATATCGTCAGCGAGATGCCGTCGGTTGAGAAAGCGCCCCAGACGGACGAATGTCTGTGTGAAGCCGAGACGGTGTGGGAAGGGGATCGCGGTGGACGGGGAGAACTCGGCCGGGATTTGTGGAGGGAGGCTGGCCGACACGTAGTCGTGGGTGCTGTTGTGAGGACGAGGCTGGGGCGGCCTGGACGGCTTGTCTTCCTTCTTTTCGTCGTCGGTTGGTTTCGAATCGGCCTTGTCAGGGGTATACTCGGCATCCGGCTCGTCTGGGGTGACGGGAGGGGGGAGCGGTTCCGGCGCAGGCGGCGCATCGAGCGGCCCCAGCCAACCTTCGTGCAGGCCTCGCATGTATTCTTTCCAAGCATGACGACCGATGACAATGTCGCCCTTGATGCCTTGATATTCACGCAGGCCCATCCTTCTTCTCAGCTTCTCCACGACAGAGTCTTCGGTCGCAGGGATCTCCTCGGTTGGGCGCTCATCCTTCATTCGTATTCTTCGAATCTTTTCAGCCACGGCGGCCCGGACGTCGCCCTGCTGTCTGCCCTGGACAAAGTCCCAGTCCAGACCCGAGGCTGCTAGAACGGGCTTCACGTACTCGATGAAGTGATCTTGAGCTACGCGCAGCCCGTCCCCGGGGGGAGCCTCGAGGTAGACAGTCAGTTTCCGCGGCAGAGCATTGGCTGAGCTGATGAGCTCTCGTGAAAGGGGCTCCACGGCGCGGCGCCATTTGGCCGTGGCACGCTTCTTCTCGCGCTTGTCGTATACAATGGCCGTTGTGAAGGCGCCAGTGACGGCCCAGAAGATGAGCCAGTTCCGCGAGGGCAGCTTGCGTGGCAGGGCGGGCAAGCCGAGCATCTTGAGAGCCGGATTGCGAGGTTTCGGCGTCGCAGAGCTCCCCGTGGCCGTGGGAGGCCCGGTGGGCGCGGGTGGGGGGTCGGCCATGCCTACAATGCGGTCTTTGCTGCGAGCCACATGGAATCTAAGGCGTTGAGAAGCCCGGAACGCGCAAAAGCAACGATTCGAATGATTCGTTTCGTGCTTCCGGGAAAGAGCTTGGAAAATTCCCGATTAGGGAGAGAAAAAAAATCGGAGTCGAGATGCGATAAGACCATGGTGGCTACCGATAAGGCCGCGATGGGAGACTCCACAATTCATCATGCCTTCCGAGCACCGTCTTCTACGGACTTTCCAACAACTGATAGTATTGAAGCTTCTGCATAATGGGATTGACAAACGCAGCAGATATCAAAGTCTTCGCAAACTGTCGCAGATGGGCTGTTGCGAAAAAATCGCTCTCGTGTAGGGGAGTGAAGGGGGCCAGCATGCAGAGTCGGATTGTCGCTCAGGGGTCTGTTGGAGCAAGCAGTTGGCAGTTGCACGATGCAGTTGGTAATAATGTGACTGGGATAGAGATGCGATGGATGCATCCAACGGCATTGTGGGTCACGTTGGCTGTTGGCTGTGGTCGTCGTGCATTGCAGGCCCTGAGCCGAAGTTCTGTTGGCTGCCGTTTTCCATCTGGCTGGACGAAAGGCCACTCACTGTCTGATGAATCTCTACTGACTGATTTTCGGACATGATATGACCGAGATTGTCTCAGCTTTCAGCTTGTCCATCTTCAAGACGCCTTCGTCCCGTCGTTGGATAAGAAGACTTGTCAGGACCGGAAGGTTTCACACGTGGCTCTGCTTCGGGTACAAAGGAAAAGGAAGTCCCATGTTCGCCAAAAGGAAGGAGAAAGGGGGACCCCGCTTATGTCCATGCCTCGATTGGCACCGGCTGACGTGCCGAGCCAGCCCTTATTAGTTGGTTCGCCTAACAGCCCATGGGCGGCGTGCAACGTCAACTGCCACCGTTGGATCTTAGGTAATGCTACAATCGGTGGCCGGGCCCCATTGAACGCGACCACCCCCCCCTGAATGCCGTCTCCTTATTAATTGCCCCTCGACCGCTTCTGATCACGGCCGTCATAACCATCATCTCCTCCGTCTCGACATACGCATTGCCATTGCCATTGCCGTCTCGTCTCGTCTAGACAAGTTGGCCCCCGTCGTCGTGACGCCGGCAGACCTCATCATGGACCCCAACGGCAATCGGCTACACCTCAACTTCGGTAACAACGATCGCATGCCTTTGAACGACCGGTCCTACCCTACCACTCCCTCGACCTTCCCGCAACCCGTCTTCCCTCCTCCGCCGAACGCACAGCAACCACAGAGCGGTGGCTTCATGCTGCCGCCGCAGCAGCAACAACAGCAACATCACCACCACCAACAACAGGCACCACCGCCCCAACACCACCAACAGCAACAACAACAACAACAACAACAGCAGGCCTACGGGGCGGCATATCCTCCTCAGAGCTATTTCGCTCCTCCGGGTGCCGCCTATTCTACCGCCTATCCCGCCCAGGCTGTCAACAATGACTATGCCCACGCACAGAACGGCTACTACCAGGCCAGGTCCAATACGCCCGGTACCAACGATCCAAATACTGGTCTAGCCCATCAATTCTCTCACCAGAATCTGGGTGGCGCCTCACGCGTTGCCCCCCGGGGACCTTCTCAAGCGCAGCGCCCAAGAACTGCCGGCAACCAACCCGGTGTCTTCAGCAACCACTCAAATGCACCTTCAATGCCCGTCAGGAGTACTGGTCAGGCTGACTTTCAGCCTGCCCCCGAGAGAAATCCAGATCGTTATGGCTCCAACGCCAACAGCAACCAGAAGAAGTGCTACGAGCTAGCAGCCGATTTCTTCAAGGACAGCGTGAAACGAGCTCGTGAGCGCAATCAAAGGTTTGTCGTTGTGCACCTATACGCCGCCTCGGCTTGCTCGTCAATTCCCCTCCTCTGGCTCGTTTCGGGTCCAGCTTGCTGACGAGACGTCTTATTTCTAGACAGAGCGAGCTTGAACAGAAGCTGGCAGATCCGTCACAGACTGCCGCGAGGAAAGAGCAACTATGGTCGACAGCGGGCCGTAAAGAGGGTCAGTATCTACGCTTCTTACGCACCAAAGACAAGCCCGAGAACTACAGCACCGTCAAGATCATTGGTAAGGGTGCTTTTGGCGAGGTCAAATTGGTGCAGAAGAAGGGCGATGGCAAGGTCTATGCCATGAAATCTCTGATAAAGACGGAGATGTTCAAAAAAGACCAGCTGGCGCATGTGCGGTCCGAGCGTGACATCTTGGCCGAGTCCGACAGCCCATGGGTCGTCAAGCTCTACACCACCTTTCAGGACGCCTACTTTCTTTACATGCTAATGGAGTTTCTGCCTGGAGGCGACCTCATGACGATGCTTATTAAGTACGAGATCTTTTCTGAGGATATTACTCGTTTCTATATTGCGGAGATTGTCTTGGCTATCGAGGCGGTCCACAAGCTTGGCTTCATACATCGGTGCGCTCCCCCTTGTTTCGTGCAGCGACCATCAGGCTGCCAATACTGATTTGGCACTTTAGTGACATCAAACCTGACAACATACTGTTGGACCGCGGTGGTCACGTGAAGCTGACTGACTTTGGCCTTTCCACCGGCTTCCACCGTTTACACGATAATACTTACTATCAGCAGCTGCTCCAGGGTCGATCCAGTCGGCCTCGTGATCGGAGCTCGGTCGCACTTGACCAGATTAACTTGACCGTCAGCAATCGCTCGCAGATCAACGACTGGAGACGATCCAGGAGACTCATGGCGTACTCGACGGTCGGAACGCCCGACTACATCGCCCCCGAAATTTTCACCGGGCACGGTTATTCATTCGACTGTGATTGGTGGTCTCTGGGTACCATCATGTTCGAATGCCTGGTCGGCTGGCCACCATTCTGTGCCGAGGATAGCCACGACACGTACCGCAAGATTGTCAACTGGAGACAGACTTTGTATTTTCCCGACGACATCACCTTGGGTGTCGAGGCGGAGAATCTCATTCGAAGGTAGGCTTGACCCTTGACATCTGTGTCCCGTGTCTTGCGGCGCGGTAAGAGATTGGTTCTGCAGCTGACAGAAAACTTCTCTTGTACAGTATGGTGTGCAATACCGAGAACCGGCTTGGTCGGGGCGGTGCTCACGAGCTCAAGGCTCATCCGTTCTTCCGTGGGGTAGAGTTTGACAGCCTTCGTCGAATTCGGGCGCCCTTTGAGCCTCGGCTGACGTCCAACATTGACACGACATATTTCCCGACCGATGAGATTGACCAGACGGACAATGCGACCGTCTTGAAGGCGCAGGCGCTGCAACAAGGCCGCCAGATCGAGGAGACACCGGAGATGAGCCTCCCGTTCATTGGTTACACCTTCAAGAGATTTGATAATAATTTCCGCTAGAAGGATCAATGGGGGATTTCTGTATCGTCACGTGGTGACAGATTTAGTCACATGTGAAGGCAAGGAAGGGATAGCTCCAGCTTCGACAGCCGGCAGAAACAGTGGTTTGGGCGTCGTTTAAGCACAGGTGTATGTGTGGGTTACGGAATGAAAAGCAGAATGAATACGAGCAGCTCAGCCAGGTGACAAATGGCGTGATGGGTGTGACAGGAGCACACTTATCACTTACTGAAGAGCGACACTCGTAACGCCGATTGGGGGAGCAGCTTGCCGGTCAGCTCGATGGCGCGGGAGAGCGAATCTTGGTTGTACAAGAAAGAACAGCAGGCGTAACTTCATACACGATGGCTGTCGCTGACAATGTACACGAGATGCCGCACCATGATGGAGGCGGTATGGGGTATTGATAAATCTATAACTGTTCCATTTCCACGCTCTGCGTTCCCGGGCCTGCTCGGCTCGTTGTAGGCCTGTTGGACTCTGTTTTCGTCTTTTGCTCACCAGCCTCTTTGACGATGGCTTCCCACGCATGTCCCATAGAGATGCGCAGCCAATACACCATGATAAGCCACGCCTCTATCAAACTTGCATTGCAAGCTCGTTTCGTGCTAACATGAGGCAAGTGACGATGGAGGGGGGGGGATGGGCCAAGTCAAGGAGAACAAGAAAGCCCGATTTTCAAGCTCCCTGTCGAGATGACCATGACTGTGATGCCATATCCTTGTGCCCTTCCTGGATCACCTCCTAGCAGCCAACCCAGGCGCAGCATTGAACCGCTCCTCCCTCTCCGTCATGAACATGACCTGTATCCAAAACTCCTTCGCATCCGGATCCCAGAAACAAAACTGCCTATCCTCGCGCTTATCCAGCTCCCTCGCCGGCACCTTGAACCCCACCGTCTCGTACGGATCCGCCGCCACGAGCAAATACTGAAAGGCCTTATCCGGCTCCTCGACACGCTGCGCAAACGCATTCATCACCTGCCACTTGGGCGCCATATCCGCCGGCGCATCCGGATACTGCAGCTGGAACAACAACCCCTGCTGCCTCGACACGGGATCCCGCACCTTGGTGATCTTGTACCCCGGCCTGCCTATCTTGACGGCATTCGGCCGTCGACTGAACGCGGCCGCGATGCTGTTGCTCCCTGTGGCGGCATCCCCGGCGGTCGTTTTGGACTCACGCGCGGCACGTCGCGCGAGGTTGGTTTGGTGTTTCTTCCCCTGGGTGTGGGCGAGGTAGGAGCCGTCGTTCTGGTGCACGGTGAGACAGAGCCGGCATTCGAACGACCCGACGTGGTTTTTGAAGAAGTAGGGGTCTTTGTCGAGGTCGATGGTTTCGAGGGCTAGTTTGCGCAGGCGTTCGCGACGGTCGGCGTTGGTGGCCGAGAAGGAGGCGACGCCGCCGCCGCCGAATTTGGAGCCGGCCCTGTTTTGGTAGTCCATCGGGAGGGGGAAGAGGTGCGCTTTCTGGTGTTTGTGGATGGGGGGATGAAGTTTTTCGAGGTTTGGCGAGGAAGCTTGTTGCCGACCGAGGTGTGGAAACTTGTAGTTTCTGTCGCGTGGGTTGGGTTGGGCTTACCCTGTATAGACGCTGCCCCCGTTCACCCCCAGGCGTAGACGAAGGTTGCGTGCAATAAAGGAAAATGACGCAAGCACAGATGCAAATACGTTACGAGTATGAAAATTATCATGTCAGGCACGAGAAGAAGAATGAATTCCAGCTCTTTCTGTTTGCGGGGACCTTCAAGACAGCGTCGGCGGCGTTTATAGAATATGTTCAGAAGCATCTACGTCCTTTGTGGCAATCACTGCATGCATGATATGGACGTGCAATCTTACCATGGGATGGTTTCGGACAGCATGCTTTGACAGGACAGACTGAGCATATTGACTGTGATGCTGGCAGTAGCGATCACTGTAGACCACCACAGCACGCCTCTGTTGGACAAATAGCGAGGTGCGCATGGCTACAGGTGCCGTTCCCTGGTATCGAAGAAGTATCAGGAATGCATAACCATCTGACCAACTTGAAGAAAGGTACTCGGTCGGGAATTCGTTTCTGCTACGTGCCGCAAATAAGAAGCTCAGAACCTGCAAAGGCACCTTGGTGCTACGCCTCGCTGTAGAACCCATCGCCATAAGCCATGACAACGTTGACTGTCACGCAAGCGCACAGTGCTGCTGGCCAAATAAGCACAGCACTGGCGTCGTCGACAGATCCCAAGTCTCGTCTCAACAGTACCCACGAAAGGGCTGTCATCCCAATGATCTACCGCCAAAGTAGGCAACCCCGACGTCAAGGAAGGTCTTATGGATTAGTCTCATCTGGACCACGCCCGCTCAGATCTCCCCATGAACCAGAAAGTGCATAGCCTCTTTTAGCAAAGGCCATCCTTGTTCGTGAGTCGCCAGAAACCGTCGCCGCCGACATCAGCCCGCCCGCCTCCCTTCCTCAGGCGCCGTTACAGATCTGGCGGTGCCATGTTTTCGCCGGCTCGCTGTTGCGCCTTGTCCAATCGCACAGTGTTTACAAAAGAAGAGCCGCGCGTCAAGAATCGCGGGGAACTCAATCTGGCACAGATCGTCAGACTCTTCGCTTCCTCATTCAATGCCGCGGCAGGGACCAGGAGCTATTCCGACCGGAGCAGAAAGACGCGCTTCTGTTTAGGACACAATCTATTCTCGACCTTAAATACCGTCCAATCGGACAGGTTGATTCTGTCAGGGTGGAAAGGGGGGGGGGGGGGCCGAAAAGTAGACAGACTAGCGGTCCACATACAAACAAGGCTGACACTCTCCTTGGTGATGATAATGAGAGCCGGCTCCGTGCTCCCTCCCTCGCTAACGACCCCAAGAGATCACCCCGTTCGTTCATGCCATCTACTGGCGTCGGCCCAATCGCCCGTCATCCTCAAGTGTGGCAGCCGCCATGCTGACGTAGCTGCCATTGTCTGTATCGGCGACGGACGGACCAGACTCCTTTGCTGGGTCATACAGCATTGATTCCCATTTTTCCGTGACTGTCGTCCTTCGGCTCATGTTGGCCGAGGTTTCTTGGCCGATGGCCACTCGATGTGGCAGAATTGCTTAGCTCGTCTGGTATATGTCAAACGGGGACACCGTTTGGTGCAAAGGACGCATCGGCAAACAACACGCCAATGCGACGTGCAAGGACACAGACATTCAGTTGTTGACCGATGTTACGGTCCCTCGTTTCTCGTCCGATCTATCCATTGTGGCATTGTTCACAATCTGCTCCCAACCACCGACTGACGCGGTCTAGTCTTGGCGCTAACGAAGCTGATGATCATCCCCCTTCCCCCTTGGGCCCGTGGAACTGCCACGATGCCAGAGATGGCTCTCCCTGAAGAAGACGTTCGCGACGCTAGCCTTGCCTGTTCGGGCTGTCGTCAGAGACAAAAGACAAATAGCAAGCATCAACAGTCGGCCTGCTCCCTGCCCTGCTGCCTTGAGAAGTAATGCTCGCCCTGTGAGTGAGTGAGTGAGTTACCCTCGAGAACGCGATTGGCTCACGAGGGCCGACTCTTGCTGCTTGGAGATCGTCCTCTTGAAGAATCGGCCCGGATGAGATCTCACAATGATCGGAAACTGCCACATCGCGTAGCTCCCCTCATAGTAGTGACCTCATTCTCGAGCGGCACACCGTGGCTGATGCCGCACCCACAGAGCAGGCACACCGTAGCGAATGGCGGGGGCGTGTCTTCCAGTTGATCGACCTCAAAATCACCTGAGCAGGTCCAAATGGGGTAAGGTGATCGGACAGATGGTTGGGCAAGGTGGAAAGGTGAGCAAATCTAGAGCCTGCACGAATGGCTTCACGCTTGCTCGTATCGGGGGCGTCCGTGCGGGTTGGTCCACACAACAACGACGGCTCTGGATGGCTGTCATTGCTGTGATATATGTCTGACTTGTGGTGAGTGATGGACTGTATGGAACAAATGTTGCGTCGCCACCGCGTCCAGACTTGGCGGCGAACTTGTTCAAACTAATCTTCGCGTGGTGCGGCCCAGAGACCCGACGACATTTAGCTTCCGTCGAGGACTCGAACATGTTGCAAAGGGTGTTGATCGAGAAGAGCTTTGACGAAAGATGGGACAGGCTAGGTGATTGCTCCCTCTTCTATTCTTGACCATGTGTGGAGGCCAGGCCGATGTTTGTTTTTGCTGCTGGCTTGGAAACAACCGGGTGGGATTGATACTGTCTGGTGTAATCCTAGTCTGATGTGACATGGGAAAACAGGGAGTCAGCTCATGCTAATTCAAGGGACGATTGCCTCAGAGGTCAGGAAACACAAAAATGTGAAAAGAAGACGATCCACTCTTGACGATCTATGCAGGCCCCTCCCCAAGATCCGATCTGAATCCATGACCGTCTCAAAGCACAGCCAAGACTTAGCTTTGAGTCTCTCTGCAGCATCGAGTGCGTATCTGGATCGGCGTCGGCAACGAATCGGCAAGACGCACAGCTCTGCTCGTATTGCAGACGCGGACACGAGTGTAGGAATCGCCATCCCTTGAGGGACGGCGCTCGATTTGCCAAGCCTCGCAACGCCATCGTTTTCTGGCACCAAAGTGAGACAACGTTTTTTTGGGGAATATCATGTCTAGAAGAGCTGACCAAAGAAGATCTCGTCCACGACCCCGCAAATTTCCATCATGTTGAGGGATCGCTCGCGCCTGCCCAGGCAGCGGCTACATCATACAGGGGGCCGACAATCTCCATAGTTTTTTCCAGTTCAAAGATGTAGATTCATCTGTCATTCCACATGATACAACGAACGAAACGATATCGTTATCCAATATCATATCACTCGTGTAGAATGAATAAGAACCTGAAAAGTGTGGCATAGTGTGGCAAGTCCATCAGGATTACCTGCGACTCACTCACTGTGTGCTGGATGGTGGTGCTCTGGGACAATTAGATTAATGCATCCCGGTCATTGCGGGTGGTTTGACGTCCCGTCAGTGGCAGACGACAACAAACCAATCAAGTGCCTGTCGAAACGATGCTGCGGATTCTTACGCGAATCAACTGACAAACTCGCATAATGACAGCGACCTGGAAGAACCGATTCGGCCTTCCCGCGGCGAGATGAGCCCCCAGATCAAACACGACAGGCATTGGTGAGCCAATATGATGTGACGTTCTGTTGCTGCTGGATATGAGGAGCGCATCAACGGACAATGAATCTTGAATGCATCGGCGTAACGTTCGGTGTTTTGCCACAAACGCCGAAGACTTTGTGTCGACATGAAAAGATGCGTGTCCATCCTCATTCCTACCAAGTAGGATTGGTGGGATGCTAGGTTTCTACCATCACATCAGACCTTTTGTTTTCGACATCGTGGTCAGAGTCCCGAGGCAAATCGTCTCAGGGTCAAAGCTTAAGACGCCGGGCGTAAAGATCATGTCATTCAAGCTCTCAGATGAAATGTGTATGATCCGCGTGGCTCTTAGCGTGCAGGGGGTCGTCCGTACGCCAAGGCAATAAATAGTAGTACCAAGAATCTCGGCAGCGCGCCCTATGCGACGATATAACCCCAGTGATGTTTGGACGCATCTGTGCTATGCCGTCGTGAACTGTCTTCGTACTACATACACACTTGATCGTTGCTCGGCGATTCAATGCTGGAAACGTGAACTTGAAAGCGATGGCGGTGGCAACGATGGAAAAGAGCTGTCGGCCTGTCAACAAATACGGGACATGGCGCCACAGAGCCCCGACCGTGACTTTGCCGGCTCGACTTGCACGTGGAAAAAGGCCGTGCCTGGTTCCTTGCAGCTTGGCTATCTCCGCGTCACACGAAAAGGCGCTCGTGAATTTGGGGGGGGGGCTGGCTGGACAGGGGTGCTGATGCGGAAGAAGCGGTGAACGTGTGGAGAAACTTGTAGCTGGCAAAGAATCTTTTCTTCGCATAAGCCCAAAGTGGAGTGGCCATCGACGTTCCGGGGGGCGAGCGGAAGTTTTACCCCGGGCTTCGTTTTCGATGTCCTCGTGGAGCACAGCCGCCCTTTGAGTGGGATAAACAGTTGAGGAGACTTCCGCTGTCACTGTCAAAGAAAGTCTGTAGACGAGGGGGCGACTGATGGACCCTTAGCACGAGCGCTCGTGTCGCGCGTTGATTTCCATGACCTGGCCGTGAGCAGTGACGACTCACTTGTCGACGAGTTCTTGTGCGCGCCTACATCCGCAATCCATGCAAGGCCGCAGCCGGTTTCAGCCGCCGTTGCCGCAGCTGCATCTGTCTCTCAGAAACGACTCTCAAAATCGGACCATTTCGACCTTTACGGCACAGTGACCCAATGTGATGAGATGCGCCTCAGACTTGGCTTGTCTTTGCAAGAGCCGTGCAAAGGTTCAATACTCACTCGGGGCACCACTTGGTGCGGAGCTCACATCATCCGTCCCGCTTCGCATTGTCCGTTTATCTTGCCTAAAGCTTACTATCGTACAGAAACGGTGAAGACTGGTGGTGCGTACTATGCTGCTGAGTGAACTCCACCTCTGTCGACAATGGCGTCATGTCACGAAAGGGCGGTAAATATGCTTGGCCGGGGACAATGCAGTACTATGGTGGTTTCGAACTTCGGCTTCGTGGGCAAAGATCCAGTTGGCCGTGATTTGTCTCTTGCCATCGTCGACAGATCACGGACTCGACAAAAACGCCCCCGTTCTGCCAAATGCGCAGCTGCGACAAGACGTCTGGAGTTTGCAATGCGAGAAGCTCGCGACAGAAACGCCGCAAGACCTCAGAAAAGCAAGGGTGATCCAGGCACGACTCGACAAGCGACCAGGGATCACGACTGTTTGCAAAGCCGCCTTCCCCCGCCTTCAAAGGGCCCCGTCGATCGAGGTAGTAGTGCTTCGTGGTAATAATGCCACTCAACAAGCGCCCCAAGGCCTGCTGATGCTGAAGCGAGGTCCAGCTGCCCCCTGTACCGGCCAATCATGAATGCTCAGAGCGCCTGCAATGCCCTCCTCATGTCGTGCTCCCATTTGCTCCACAAATCCACGGGCAATCTAGTGTCTCATGTTTTTCAACAGACACGTCCGACGTGCTAGCAGATGCATGAACTTGTTCGGCTTCATTCCGTTTCCGTGGTGTCCGGAATATCCATGTCGCAATCATTCAGAGTGAACAAATGGCAAGACTGCGCACGGCGTGTCAACTTTGCGCGCGCTTGTAGCCGAGCGGGCTTGCCTTGTCGAGGAACAACGTTCGTTACATAATAGCGATGCTCGATCAAGAACACTCTGGCCAGGACCAACAAGGTCGCGTTGACAGGAGCGGCACAAATGTCAGGTAGCGTACTTCACACACTGTAAACGTTTCTGAGAAGACGTGGATTTCAGTCAGCACTGCCAAGACTCCTGCGTTTGTCCACATGCCAGATTGGCACACTTGGCTTCGGACGGGCAGCGGCGCCAGTCGTGCAGAGAAACTTGTCGATACGGAATGCTACTCCGTGTTCTTGCGTCTCGTGCCATGTGTATGGTCCTTCATTATTTCAAGAGGTACTGTTTGAACCCACAGTCAGCTCTGCTGCACGGCTGCATGTACAAACTTTCCTTTCAGTCATCTGCTGCTGGATCCACAACTTCAACTTTGTCCAACGGCTGTTTCGCTGGTCGTGCCTGATGCAACCTAAGATGAGGATGATGGGGGCATAGCGGCCACAAGGTCCCCTTGGATCGGGGCAGTCATGCAGTCTCCATACAAAACCGACGAAAACGGCAGGCTATCAATGCCGGCGATTAGCACGAGTGCGTCAATACGTCAAATCAACACCATATTTGCAGGATAATGAGACATGGAATGTGATGAGATATGCACCTCCTCTGCCCACGCCGTGATAACCACGTGGATGAAATCCGTGCTTCTCCTGCGGCGACACAATCCTGCCCAAAACAGATGTTCAGTCGCCGTCTTAGAGCCCGCAATCTTGGCCAGCGGGAAAAACTAGTGTGTCTAGATTGAAGATGAGAGTGAAGGAGTTGACGTCTCGTCGCGTCGTAATGTACTCACCTCAGGGATTGGAGTGCGCTGCCAGGCTTCTGGGCGAGGCAGTCCTCTCGATGTGGGCGCCATCTCCTAATGTGGGGAAAAATGAGAAACTACGACTTGGCCATCTTGAGGCCTGGCCTCCCTCACGAGGTGTCAATTGCCTATTCTTAGGCCACGAAAAGAAAATATCAGTGTCTCTGAAGACAATCGGCACTTGTCGGTGTCCCCTTCGCATCTCGAACGCAAGACAAAGTACGGAGTAGAGCTAGAGTCAAAGTCTAAGAATAACGGTATCAAACATGCGGGTGGTGTCCGGGCTGCCGTGCGTGACCTTGGGCCTCGCGCAGTCCCAGCCAGGTCGGTGGCTGGGAAGAAGACGGGCCAAGGAGGCTGCAGCTATGGGAGGGAAGAAAACGAAAATATGGCGTTGCTTCATTGCAGATCGGCGAGCAGCTGCAGAATTTTATGTCCGCAGAACAATGGCAACATGCAGCTTCTGGCTCGTCCGTCTGATCGATTGCAGGTGTCGAGGCAGCGATTGCGCGAAGAGCAGGCTTTTGGCAACGTCGACAGGAGTTTCAAGGCTGACGCCCGTTAGCTCGAGCCACACCTGGCACCGTGTGGTTTGGCCTGCTGACACATTCATCATCGGCTAACCGCTGGTGGCAGGAGCAAGAGTCTGGTTGCCTTGGTTCGCTCCTGCACCGTGGCTGCCGTACGTACTCCGTGCAGCGCTCATATCCGCTGCATGGGAAGCAACGATCCAATCAAAGCCTGCATGGGATGATTCTTGCTGTCCTGGTCATACTTCCAAAGCCTCATCGCAGAGATGCTTCAGAGTAATGTGGATCAACAAATGAGCATGGGTGACAGCCTAGAACATGCTTTCCAACCACATGCCAAGGGCGCGGGGCGAGACACATCACTTAATCTTTGCGTGGACCTCGTCCGTCAGGGCTATGGAGAAACCCGGTGCGGTACGCTTTTAGCAACGCTGTTGACAAGGCTCGCTTGCTGATAGGTTCTGTGTCAATAATAGAGCTGCTCCAGAACACGAAGCCCTCTCCACGGGCAAGACAAGCCGCCTCAGCCGCACAATCCCATCACCAACGACTCTTCGCTGGAATCTGGGCGACACTCTCGGTGACCACCCAGGCCTGAACCCCGGCATGTTTGGTGAAGAAGGGAAATGTGCGCAATGGACGATATGTGATCAGAGACCAGCCAACTCCTGCAGCCCCTAATCCTTCTTGACCGTTGGAACGCCGTCAATGCAGGACAGACCGAGAGCGATGTGATGGGGCTGTTTCGGAGCATTGCTGACGGCCTTGACCAAGGCGTAGGGCATCGACAGTCATTTGCTACCGACGCATTGCCTGTGCGTATTACGGAAGCGTGCATCTGATTGCCAGTATGGAGCGGCCGCCACCTCGTACGTTGTGTGCGACTGCGTAGCACAAAAGGCAGTCCTATCAAATGCCAGATCCACACGGGGTAGCATTGAGACGAAGGTGGTGCCTAGCCGCTGATATCGACGATGCTGGACTCGCACTGCCAGGGCCAGTCCTGTCGGACCGGCCGTCAACTGCTGCGATAGCGGTAGACAGGTGAGGCCGTCTGAACCAGAAGAATTGTCTGGAGAGAAACGAAGTACAATGACGAAGCAGAGTACTCCCCCGTGCAAGAGGAAGGTTAGGGGGTGGTGATTAAGCTCAGGCAACATTCCCGAGAACGCCGTCAGTAATATGCCATCGAGCGGTTGCACTTGAAAGAAGGTCGCAATCTGGTAGTTTAGTGCCCCGAGGCAGCGCCGCTTACCAGCAACTCCAATCAGTTCGGCGCGTTGGCTCGCTTCCTCGCCCTTTTCTTTGTCTGCTCGTCCATCAAGGGTGGTTTTGATGGCGGCACGCATTAAGCAGGAGACAAACGGCTCATCCTTGCTGCAGCAGACGTACATACGGCAAAATGGTGCGCCCGCCGTGCTCCGTACTCTGTATGTGTGTCGTACAAGGCTGCGAAGTAGCCAAGGCCCCGTTTGCAAATGCCCGGGAAGAAATGCACGGAGAATCAGGCCGCAAGCACAGGTCGCCCGCTCGCTCACCACTTGGGCATCTCGGCCCAATCAATATCGAAGACTCACTTCCCTTCCTTCTGCATTCTCGCACCTTGTCTGCACCGAAGACACAAACAAGGTCTTGGCCTGCCAGCCGCCAGGGAAGACCATAGTTTTGGCTGGCGATCATCGATGCTGCCTTCCCCCTTCTCGCCCCTGCCGTGTCCATGGAGCCCGATCCCTGCGATACCCACTCCGCCCGCATTCTTCCTTCACCCGCACCCCCCCTGCCCCCTCTCGCCTCCCACACGAACTGCCATCCCACACCCCCAGTCCACGGACAGGCAGCCCACACACACAAACACACGCAGAAGAGACGTACGTACCTGCACGCACGCACACACCTCACACCACACACCACACACCTCACACGCTGCTCATTCACGCTCACTTTCATATCCACGTGCGTGCGTGCACATTCGCACCTGCGCACGTACGCTTGCATCCCGTTATACTTCTGCTCTTACGCTCAGGCGTATATAGCTTCTCGATGTCCCCCTCCCGGCCAGCCCCGATGCTTCGAGGCTGCCATCGAAGGGCATTTACGCCTGGTATTATAGCTCCATTCTTTCCCTTGACCCTTCCAAGAAGCAAATCAGAAGCTCAACATTCTCTTACAGAGCTGTTGCCGTTGAAACTGTGAGGTCAGCCACTATCTGGATCTTCTTGCGACGAGCCTGTCTGGCATGCGCGACGAAAGTGATTGTACTGACCAGACATGGCTTGGCTAGGTCATAGTCAGGGAATGCAAGGCCGCTGTCGTTGGCGCCCTCAAACCAGCTCACTGCATCAACGCTGTGCGCCCTGCAAAAGGCATCTGCAGTCGAGAGTAACACCCCAAGGCAACAATTGACGCCGCTCTGGGCCATCAAGAGGTGCCCCTCGGCTCCAAAACGCGTGAACAAGTCGACCTCCACTTCATTACGGAGCAGAAGCAGACTTGCGGTCTGCTTGAACTTTAAGGTGACATTGGGACTTTTTGTTCCCCTTGTTCAGGGACACGCACAATCCTCCGGTCTTGACATTACTTTGCCTCATCCAACTGCAACCCACAGACCGTGCGGATGGGAATTTGTTTGAGATTTTCTTTTTAGTGCAAGACCTCATCACAGGGCAGGCAGGATGGACGACCGCGTCTCCCACCATGATCTCGTCATCATCTTGGCAGCAACTCTGCCCTCGACTTTGCTCCTGGTCCTGGCAACAGCCGTGTGCTGTCGCTCTCGCAGACGCAAAGCCAGACTATTCCGACGAGGCATCACTCCAATCGATGATGAAGAGATCCATTCCTGGAGAGTGGATCGAAGTGGAAGCGAGAAGCTTCTGGAGCACCAGGACGGGCAGGTGATGCAACAGGGCCAAGAAAGTCATCATGACCACAGGCCCAGCATCTCGATGAGTTCCATTTCGAAACCAGCCAGCGTCATCATCTACCAGAACCCGTCACGGAACACTTCACGCATGTCGCAAGATCACCTTCTTAACCCGAGCAGCGACAGCTTTGAGCTGCCGCCGGTTCCCGTGCTGGCCCGAGCACCGAACTCGAGACCTGGTCTTACTGATGAATCAGTCCAAGGCGAAGATCCTTTCATTTCGCAGCCCAGACGTCAGACGGTCCGACTCTCAAAGGCGCCGCCCGGTCCCCATCGACATGTCAGATCCAAGAGCTCTCGCGCTACCATTGCCTCAGCCGGCGATACCTGGTACGGTCAAGATGCAGATTTTCCGTCACGGCGATCGGCCGACACATACCACCAAGGCTCGTATTCAACGCAAGACTTTGAATACCCCTACGCGCCCCATTGGATCTCACATCGCACATCCGCCAATGACGAGTTGTTCATGAGTGGCCTCTCCCCTCGCCCTCTCATCCGCGAATCAGACATTGGACGAGCTATCGCCTGAGAGAATGCGCCGCAACACAGATGCCGGAAGATGGCTACCTTGTCCATTTCCTTCTGTCCCCGAGATAGCCTCTCATTGTTCAGTCTCGCGGACTTGCACCTTTGAACACTATCCCACGCAAAAGCAGCTTTGAGCTGGCCTCGTGAGTGGCCGCGCTCATTCTTATGCGATCACGCGGAGCTGCTGCGCAGAGACTCCCCACAGGCAGCTTAATTCTTTCCTTTTTCAGGGATAAACACTGCCGCACATGAAATTTTCTACGATTCGCAACTGTGTTGAACACTGTCGAACAGTCAGTTTCCAAATGATTTCTTCTTCCACTCCTTCTTACCCTTCCCCTCGAACGGCGTTGCTTGTGACGTCGATGCCAGCCATTTCGGCGTTCGCTTTCGACGACAATTGAGAACTGGCACATTTTCCAGTCCTTGATCGATCGTCTTCGTCGAACCAAACATTCTATATTCTTGCACATATATTGTATCGAAGACTTGGGCGGATATACCCACATGAAGTATCATTCACGACGGCGTGATTACGGGTCACACCCTGTAGGAAGCGTTGTGTCGGCACATCCCGACACCCTGTTCGCTAGGCTGACGAGCAAGCTGCCGGCGAGCAGCTCGCGTTGAACAAAACAAGAAAACGAAACAAAAAGAAAACCAAAAAAAGTAACAAAGGAAGTATGGGAAGCGATGTATCAGAGGACCTGTAACGCATGACGTGGCAACGCCTGTTTGTTCCCAAAGAATCTGCGATCACTGCTAGTTCTACGTAGCTGCAAATGCAATGTTGATTCATGGCGCAAGTGTCTGCGCGTGGCACTCTATTTATGGCCCAGGAAAAGTTGTCGTGACTCGCCATCGATCAGTCTCTTTGTAGGGCGAAGGCTTGCAGATGACGGGCCGCGGCGCAGAATCTCGATGCCTCAACTGATTGCTCTCTCTTCTCATACATGTGCGAACTCAAATCAAAGTGACGATCAGCGACCAATCCAGCAGCTACAAGCCCAGCACAACGATAAGTGACCATTCCTCCAAACTAGGCTCGGTCATAGCTCAGACAACATTGGCAATTGGCTTCAACAAAACAGACAAAGAGGGTCCAACGAGCCAGCACCACTTTACGCGCTCGACAAGTCCCCAAGCCGCGAGGGTGGGGCACGCGTCTTCCTCTCTCGACGCGAAAACCATCATCCGACTTCCCAACGAGCAGGTTGTTTCCCTCCGACGATACTTCACCCGCGGAGCGACACTCGTGCCGATTCTCTTCAGCATCACGCAGCAGCCGCAGGGGGAGGGGGCCATGCCGCCCCGAAAATCAGACCCGCCGCGCGACGTCGACGCCGCCGACGAAATCACCATCGAGGTGAGTGGCCCGGGAAGCTTCGTTGCTGGCTCCCCTAACCGACCTGTGCAGGACCTCACGCTGCCCAAATCCATCATCACGCGGCTCGCCAAGGGTGTCTTGCCGCCCAACACGCAGGTGCAAGCCAATGCTATCCTGGCGCTGAGTAAAAGCGCGACCGTCTTCATCAATTACCTTGCGGCGCAGTAGGTGTCGTTGTTCTCGTGGGGGGAAGCAACTGACGTGTGGTAGCGCAAATGAACATACTGTCACCAATGGCAAGAAGACGATTGCGCCCGCGGATGTGTTCATGGCGCTGGATGACGTCGAGCTCGGGTTCATGAGGAGTGCGGTGGAAGCTGAGTTTGCGCGTGCGGTGGCCCCCCCCTTGCTCGGTGGCGTGGACTGACACGGGTTGTAGGCTTCAATCAGCTGCAGACGGATAAGAGGAACTCGTATCGTCAGCGGGTGAGGGCGAAGGAGGAGCAGGATGCCCCGCGCGCCAAGAAGCAAAAGGTGGATGGCGGAGCGGACGAGGATGATGCAGAGACGGAGGAGGAGGAGGAGATGCCGCATGAGGACGAGGACGAGGACGAGCAGATAGAGGAGGAGGAGGAGGAGGAGGAGGAGGTGCCGCAGAGCAGTGACGAGACGCAGGACGCGCTGGAGGAGAAACCGCCCGTGGAAGAGGCTGATGATGCGCTCGGTGGCGATGAGAGCGATTGAAGCCAGTCAGTCGCCGTCATGCACGCTCAATATCCCATGTCCAAGAACACGTTCCGAAGCCTGCCCACTGCCATGTTGAGTTTGCAACGCGTCGAGTCTGCCCGTTCCCTGGGCTGCGCGATAATGGCAACGTACATGGGACGTTCTCATCGTAAAGGAAGCGCACTCGGTCCCTTCAAGCCCGTACGCCAGCATGATCGAAAAAAATCCTAGGCACACGTTGGTGGCTGGCATCACGTCGCCCGCTTTTGAATAACATTGACCGTGGCAGCGCTTTGAAGCCCGATCGAGCCCACAGCATCAGGTATACACAGCTGAGCATTGATGTTGGAATTGAGTATACAGCTCAGAGAGGCATTCGCCGCCCTGATATAGTAAATAGTAAATGCGCCGATCGTAGCAACGAGAGGGAAGGAAACACCAGTATTGTGGTGTTTTCGAGTGGCAGACCTGCGCTTCCATCACCTCTCATCACAAACACCATGCACACAAAGAGAAGACTTGACGGACAAAGATGTGTCCATTCGAGTCCACACTGGCAAGCATGCCCGACCAAGATTCGCGATGCTATCAGATAACAAGACAGCATTGCGGATCACGAGGAGCCCAAAGGAAAGGACTCGGACCTCAGGGCTGGCTGTCCGACTTTGTCTGCGCGCAAGAACACAATCCGCCTGCGCAGCGTTTCTCGATTGAACGACAAAACCTTCCCTGGGTTCATGCACTCACTACCTTGCAGATGCTACGACGGACAGATTGAAATCGAATGGAATTGAAACCCCTTAAGTTGGGGTGGAATAGCTAGGAAAAAAGAGACCATCATAACCTAACAAAGTCGTGTATATTGCAACCCTCGAAGACAGTAATCCGAACGCGGCATGATCCGAAAATACAGAAGCCAACCAGAGTTTTGATGGGCATATAAAGAGTCAAGCAACTTAAGGAAAGGGAGAATGAGGAAACACTGTAGCCTCCGGCTGTTGAAAGAGGAAAAAGGGTCAAGGAGAGGGGCAATGAGAAATATAGGGGATAAGAAGTACGTGTACCAGCCGCCCGACTCCTCTATTCAACCCCGGCCAAATTGCAATTCAGTGGTCAAGGACTGTCAATCCCAAAGCAAAAAGCCTCCCCAATCATTCTGTATACTTGGGTATTCGGGAAATGCTTTGAGATCATCATCCAAGGAAAAAAAAAGGAAAAGAAAAAGAAAAAGAAAATTCAGTTTGCGTAGGCACCAACATGGATAGGAGATGGGTTTAAAGACAATACAAACCCTGACGAGTTTGCAAGAGCAATCTGGAACAAAACAAGTGAGAAAGAGCAGGAGCCAGGGCCTGAAGGGGGGGGAGTCAAATTTATGCCCAAACGACCGTTGTGGCCGAGAAGCATCTGTCTGCCAACAAGAAGGCACGACTATAAGAAGAAAGGAGTTCGATGCACCAGCCAGGTCTACTGAGGCTGCTGCGGCGCCCCCGCCCACCATGATGATGATGTCGAGTGTTGTTGTCCCGACCAGGGCTGAGATACCTGTGGCCCACCAGGCGCATTCTGGGACATGTATTGGCGCGGCGTCTGATCGTTGGGATACATGCCTTGGCTGCCGCTATACGGCATGCTGCCCATACCAGGAAAAGGCATGTTGGGCTGCAGTTGGCCGCCGCTAGGTTGAGGTTGACGAAGATGAGGAGTAGCTGGAGAGTGAGACGGAGGCGGCTGAGACTGCGTCGTCGTGTAACTGCCGTAGTTGTGCTGTGGCGGCGGTGCGTTCTGCGCCCACATGCCCTGGTTAGGCTGGTAATTGTAGCCGCTCGGCGGCCCTTGAGTCATGCCTCCACTGGCTGGAGTCCCTAAAGTCTCGCTTGTCAATATATTCCATCCATCCCTCAAACGTGGTAGCTTCTCGCAGACACTGCGAGGTGAAGAGGAGAAGTGGGAAAAAGAGTGATATGGAGACATGAACAGAACGGGAAGCAAAGGGGGACCGAGCTCACCAATGTTGTTCTGGGCATGGATAGACTGAGAGTAGGGCGCAGCCGTCATCATCATTGACGGGCTCTGCGTCGACACGGCAGGCTGTTGGGAGACGCCGGCCGCTGCCGTGTGTGGCGAGCTCGAGGGCCTCGTCGTCGTCGCAGTCGGGTGTTCAGTGGGAGGGTTCAGAGAAGGAGATTGCGGCTGCTCATGGGGGCGACGCCAGATATTGTGGATGTAATCGCCGCGTATATCACGTTGTTGATTGACTGACCTGTTGAAGTCAGCGGCGTGGTGGGCCTGAGAGTGAATTTCTCCCAGCGGCGAAGGCCGGGTCTGATCCTGGTAAGCCGGACCGGTGATTTCCTGACGAGGACCACCTTTGATGATGCCACTGAAGTCCCTAGGGCGTGTGTCACCCAGCTCTGACCCGACTGTTAAAATAGGCAATCTTGAAACGTTGGCAGGCGGTGCTCCCATCATACCTGCTTGAACCAAATGCTGCGGCGGCGCACCGGGATAGGGCCCAGGAGTGTTGCTGTAGACAATCTCGGGGTGAGGTCCGCTCAGGAGAAGGTTGTTCTGAGCATCGGCCGCCTCTCGGGCCTTGGCAGCGCCTGGTCTCTTTTCCCCAGCAGGATCTGCTTCCGTAAAGCCCTGCTTGCGTGCCTTGGTCTCCCAGTAGTCGTCCCTGACCCTACGGCCGTTCTCGATAACGCGACTTCCAAATTGTCTGAACATGGATCTGGCAGTGACAATGGCAATCTGCCGCGACCGATATGAAAAGGGAAGTATTTCTTGATTTACGAGATCGTCCTTCTCAGTCTGACTGGCGATGATTTTGTAGAGCGACCTATTCTTGTTGAACAACAAGTACGAATCGCGATAGCCCAAGACTCTCGCGCACTCGGTGGCGAGCATGAACAGCTTGTCGGCTCGGTCCGGGACCAGGAAAGTACGGCATCGGTAAACACGACCACCCGCCAGCTGGCCGTTTGCCGCCACCTTCTTCTCGCCGAACTCGTCCACCTCCCTCGGTATGTACTCGTCCTGTGCCGTGTTGAGCTGATCCGTCGTGTGATCTCGGACGGTGGGTAGAGCTTTGACCGTACTCTTGGTGGGTGTTATTTTGGGAGGCGCGCCAGAGGCCCGATTTGCGCCATAGGCTGGAGTCTGGCTGGGTAACGTGGAGTTTTGGGACTGAGGAGTCTGAGGAGGCGCTCCCGTCTGGGAAGCCGCCGCGGGTGCCGCCGCAATTCCGGAGGTTTCGGTCATATTCGCAGGCTTCATTTATTTCGGTCGAGACGGAGAAATGCCTGTAGCACAAAGAAGGAGGGTCAGCCGTCTTTTGTTTCACGAGATGTGTAGCGCAACACAATCCATGACCTGGCATGAGCCAAGCGCCGGGAGGTAGGAATCGTAATTGCGCCGGAAACCGTCAGCGCCTCATTCAGGCTTGTTCGGATGTCTTGACAGTCATTCGCATTGGTCTATCCCGTGCGACTGAATTGGCCGGCGTCCACGAGCTTCCTCTGACGACGCATGACATTGCGCGCCAAGGGCGCACGATAAGGCAGGATTGAGTTACGCGAAGCCCTTCACTACGTACCGTCATCACCGGGCCACGGAAGGAAGATCTGGTCGCGGGCCGAGTCCGTTTCACACCGCGAAGCGGCGGATTGGATAAGGCTGTCGCGGCACTTTGGTTAGCATCTCGATGGAAGGATCCGTGGCATTTTCTGTGGGAAAAGGGCCAAAAGAAGAAAGACGAGAAACAAGAAAAGAAAAAAAAAGAGGCGGTTTGATGTGCTGCCGAGAATTCAGTGAACCCCGAGCGCGCTGCTTCCATGCATCGCCGTCTGATTATGGCAGTGTGGTGTCCTTGATCGAAGCTTGACAACTGACGCAAGGGCCACGGCCATGGCTTGCGATGGACGAGAAAGATGGCATACCTGGCGAGGTGAGAGCGGCCGGATCGATCGTCGCACTATAAGGTTGCTATTTGACTGATCCAGGTACATGACATTTGGAAGAAGGACCAAGGCGGCGATGGGCAACGTGTCGTGAAGCAGTTGGACAGACGAGCTTCGCCGTGGAGAACAGGTGCAGCGGCGCAGCCTCAATCGTGCATACGGGGGGGCAAGCGTGGTGGTGGTCGGGTGGTGGTCGGGTGGTCGTGGGGCGATGGACTCGGTGCACTGAGCACAGGCATGCGCACGCCGTGGCAGGGGCGTCCGGAGCCCTGTGGAATGCGGCAAAGGCCAAGCACGGGGCACGAGGAAGGCAGGTGCCGCCGGGGTCCCAAGCCAACCCAGGCAGTAAGTAGCAGGCAGGCAGGCAGGCAGGCAAGTGCAGGCAAATACGGAGTAGTGACAGTGACAGGCTGGCGGGCGGGCGGGTGGCCAAGTGGCCGACAGACCCAGACCCGGACCCAGAGCGAGCGATGACAACCAACAGAAACAATGATGCAGTCGGAAGAGGGAAACCGCCCCGCAAAATGCAGACAGCCCAGCTGATGAGAGAAAACGCTGAAAAAAACAAGCAGGAAAAAAATCCCGATCAACTCGATGCGCAGACAAAGACGTGATTTACCTGTTCTTCTGGTTTTCTTGGTCGCGAAAACGCTGGCGCGCAAGTGCGCGTGCGCGACGAAGGGGATTGCCGGTCGCAAAGATTGCGCGACAGAGACACAGACTCGAATGCGATCTCCAAGTGCGCTTTCAAGCGGCAGCAGACTTGACCTGCCGCCACGCCGCGCAAGGCGAGATGGACTGTTTGACGTGCGCAAGGCGCGGTCGCGTGACGGAATTGAAGCTTCAACGTCTCGACTGACTGAAGGAGATACTCGTCCCGTATCAGAGAGTGAGTACAAGCCAGCTGGTTGCTGGGATCGTGGCCAGGAGTGGGCGCGCGAACCGGGAAAGTTGGTGGTGGTGTTGCAAGTAAGTGGGTGGTGGAGGTGGTGGAGGAGGAGGGATGCGAGCGAGGGTCGCGGCAGCGGGCTGGAGTGGTGTCGTATTAAGCAAGTCGACGGGTAGCAGTGGAGGTGTCAGATGGGGAGTTGCAGGAAGAGGGGAACGGCTGCAAGACGGGAGAAAGGAAGGGGGGGGGAGAGGACGGGCAGCGAAGGATATCGATAATCATTCAGCGAATATGGGCTTTGCGTCTTGTTCAGCGGAATTTTAACGGAGCCAATGAACAAGGATGGATGAGCGGCCGAGGGAGACTGATGACGAAAGGGTGGTGGGCTGGGATGGCGCGGCTCATCAAGAGGAGGGGGGGTGGCAAGGAAAGCCGTCCTTCGAAAAGGAAACTAAAACAGTGAAGTCCGCTCCGTGGCTTTGTCTCTCACTCTTCTCACTCTTCCTCTCCAACGAGCCAATCCCAGTTAGGTAAGGTGGGTAGGGGGAGGCGAGGGAGAGGAGAGACGAGGCGGCGACCGGATGTTATCTTCGATTTTCGCTGTCTGACGGTCGCAGGCAAGAATAGCTCAAGTCGGGCTTGCGGGCGCGCGAGCAGAGCCTACCGTAGTAGTGGCAGCCTGCTCTCTCTCTCTCCCTCCCTCCCTCTCTCTCTTCTTCTCTCGAACAGGGACGGGGACGAACGGCCGAAACATGGGCACCGGACAAGACGGTATCAACTCATCATGGCCAGTCAGCCATCTCAGATGTCGGCCGGATATACGTGCTCCGTAGTCATTCGCAAGCGCATCAGCCAGACTTGGGCCTCGGGGGAGAGCCGGCGTCTGCAGGGGTCGGGGAGTCACTCACTATCTCAGGATATGACAATGATTACGCTGCATGCAGGCTGCCGCACCACACGGCAAAGGCTCGCTCCGGGGGATCACAGAACAAGTCGTGTACGAAGTGCATGAGCGCATCCAATTATGTGCTTTACGCGTGTCGAGCACTGTCATCGGACCAGCCTTTTGCGGCCAAAGTGGAAAGAGAAACAGCGGCAGCAGCAGGAAGAGCCGCGAGCGAGAGAAGGCCACCCCCGCCTCCTGTCCCCGTTCTCTCAAACTTGGAAGCACCGTATGTAACGGCACCTCGTACATGGTGCCGCTGATCAGCGCCCTTGACCGTCGCAAACTCCGTTTTGGTCCTTTCAGCCACCATCCAATGCCCTGCTCTGTCGAATGGCTGGGCCACCGACCTGACAAAAGAAACGCCCCTCGACGCAGAAGAGCGAAAAGGCCAAAGGAAACATAGAAATCGAATCATAATCATGTTGTTTGATCACGGCTGCTGTCTTTCTGGTCCTCCGTTGGGCGCCCGTCGCAGCAGCTGAGACGGGGTACCGCAAAGTCCGAACTTGCAACAGGGTTGTAGTCATCTGAGCATCTCCTGCAAGGGTTCGCAAGGGAAGCATCATGAAACACATAGTATGTATGCAATGCAAGCTTCGTACTCGCAGCAACTCCAGAACCTGTCGCGAACGGCGAGAAACAAGTTATCGGAGCGCGTCTGTCGATTGGCATCATCTGTCCGGCTGACAAGCAGATAGCGCCACCCATTCTTTGACTTGATATCTGAGGAGGAAAAAGCAAAATGACCACGCGCGAGGCAGTAGTCTTGACGTCTCCGCCGATCAGCTCCGTCACGATACGCTCGTGCTGAGCAGCGTCTTCATCCAGGTGACTTCGCACTTTGCTCGAGTACTTTATTTTGGGGCGGCTTCACTCGAGGAAGCAGCTTTGCCCACAATTCTCGGCAGTCGGAGCCATGTACCGCGAGATTGTACCGATGGCGCCCAGTTGGCCACTGCTCACGGCTCATGAAAGCTCTCCTGAACCGAAAGTCGACGAGCAAGTTGCGGGGTTTGCGGTGGGGCTGGGAATACCGAATTAATTGCCAAGCTCTTTCGCGGCCGAACAGGTTTTGCGCAAGGGCGCGAGCGCATCAGCAAATTCCTCCCGGTTGAAACCCTGTAAGTACTTTGCTTACTCCGCATTCGCTGCTGGGTGACGAGCACACGCTCCGTACGGAGCGATTCTTGCACTGCGCATGGTAAGTAAGGCAAGTAGCGTTCCACGAGTCCAGGAGGCATTGATCCTCGAGTAGATTGCGCGACGCTATCATTTGCAATAGGAAGCTGAGCAGCGTCCCATGCCCTCGATAAACCAGGCGTTAAGACTTTGGGGTAGCAGCCGTTTGCCTGGCGCCCCGGGCCCCCCCTCTTCTCTTTGTGCCGTAATAAGAATGACGCTGATTGCGAGTGCTGCGGGCGGAACGCTAGTGTATTCCACTTTGCAGCAATGAATCCATGTTGAACTGTATCCCTAAGTAGATTCTTGACCGACATGGATGCCCACGCTTTGGAGGTATCAGACGGACCGTCAGCCGGTCCAAGTCCGTCGTCCAGTCGTCCAATCGCACCAGAGCGAGCCATTCTCCGCCATGAGAAGGGAGCCGCAGGAGAAGGGAGGGGAAGAAAACATGCTGATCATGACCAAACCCGTCGCATCATCTGCCTAATCGTAGGTTGCCAGTCCCGTGGTGTCACGAACACGAACGGGTGACCTTGCCCCATCAATTTATGACCAAGGTAAAGAAAGTGCTAAGCTAGCTCCAACGTGCTCCAGGGTTCGGGGGCTCTAGAGACCTACTTTACTTTACCTTACCCTGGGAGGTGAGTCATCATGTATTCGAAGCAACGAACAACTGCTCCTAGTCGACCACGTAGAAACTCGGCCAACATTCATCAATTTCAAGTCTGACGGAGAAAGGGAACATGAGAACGGGACACGATCAGGAAATGGGAGGCAAGGCAGGGCGAAATGGAACCGAAGAAACAACACCATATTGCCATTTAATGTTGGACTTTCAAAATACCAGGCAGAAAAGGATAGCAGCCCACAATATCGTTGCGAAAGGACATGCCCGCCACATCAGCTGTTATCGGGACAAGAAGGAGCGAGCAACTCGTGGGACCACCCACCTGCCTCTCCTAATTGCCCTCGCGCCCTCCTGCCCAGCCTCTGCTCCCCTCCTGCTCAAGCTTGTACGTGTCAGTAGAGTCTGGTGTCTTTGCTCAAGTGCAGGGCAACGCTGTGCTTCCCCCCCCTTCTCTCTCAAGCACGCATGGCAGCAAGGTGCCACACCAAAGACGCCCTGGCCAGCCTGCTCAAGCCTTCGACCGACGAGATGCATGTAAGTGCGGAGCACGCCTGGAACGGACGGACACTGAATTGCATCTCATTCAGCTGCCGAAATGTGTCATGCTGGGTTGCTTCCTCCGTCAAGTCAGTGTCGCTTTGGTGCTCTGAGGTCATGCTCCAACCCGACGGAGACGACAGCCCAAGACGATGGTGCCGCGTACTTTAGGTACGTGCACAGGCCGGGTCGTTGATAAGGACCAATCTTTCCGCTCACAGGGTGTCGCTTTTATGCCACAACTCCGACTGATACTCCATGCTTGTCGACATGCTACGTCAGCTCGCTCGTCATTGGGCGCAAAATGGGCTTCGGCTCTGACAGCATATTCAAGCTGCTGCTATCATAACACCGACTCCGTTAAGCATATACTGAAAGTGGCTTTGTCAATAAGACTCTCGAGTGCGACGGAAAGATTGATCAAGGACAAGACGAGCCAAGAAGAAAGGGGGAATCACTGGGTGCTGGCCTTTTTCGTGAAACAATCCGACGCGCCATCAGAGCCTGCACGATGGGTTACATCTCAATCAAACCCATCGGAGACTCCACAGCAATCTGACCAAGACGACATGTCGCTCAGTCGGATCACCATGCCAGGACATTTTGCCCACCGGCTCCGCTACCATGCTTCTGCAGCTCCTTCTGCCAGTACTTCAAGGAAAACACACCCGCCGAGCCTGTCTCGCTCTCAGCCTTGAGGGCCGTCGAGGGCGTCGTGCGCAGGCGACTGGACGTGATCGTCTAATCTGACGTTCCACTCACAGCCAGCCTCTCGGCGCTAACGGACGACAAAAACATCGGTGGCAAAAACGGTCTCTTTCCAAGCTAACCTTAGTGCCGACACGGCGTTGAGGACTGAGGATGCGTAGCCTATCGCATGATCATGACGCGGACGAGCCCTAATCTGCGAGGCGCGAAATGAGGTTGCTCCATCTGATCCATGCTCCTCAGCTCTGTGAATGATCGGTACAGGCGAAGCAGTGTCAGCAGGGTCGCCACTCCATGTTGAGGCTCCGTGGCCGCTTGCTCATCACACAGCCCGATCATCTGGTTGAGACAATAGGCGTGTAGTAGGAATCCGGAAGAGCCAGGAGGAGCGGGAGGAGGGAGGTGCGGGAGCGATGAGATCGCTCAACCCCAGACTTCGCCAAAAGCCCCATCACGAAGCTGCGTCCATCCATGTGCTTGCTATTGTGATTGTGTGGCTCGGTCAAGCATACAGTGTAGGGCTCGGGCTGCATCCAACGTTTATCGGATTGGATGCATGCCCTCGAGGACCACGACCGGCAAAATCGGCCCAGCCAATCAATCTGTCCCATCGACCCATTTTGTTATGTGACGGCAGACGCAGCTTGCTTGGCCGAGCAACAAGCCCTTGATGGAGCGTGTTACTGGGCTTGTGAGGCATCTCTGTTGACTCTGGATTTACCCCTATGAGGCATCATTTTCGCTCTCGATGCGGACGACTCAAGAGACATTATGCTCATTCTGGATAGAAAAGGTCTTCTTGAGCGCTCACAATATGTCCTTTGAACACTGAGGAAGACCAATCCGGGCAGTTCTTATGCCATGACTACTTCTGTCATACTTTTGAATGCCTGTCTTTACGATCAGATTGGACGATGCTTGAGAACACAGTCAAACTATTGGAGGAGTTGTGTTTGATGATTTGGCCAAAGAAGTGTTTGTCAAGAATCTGGGACTTGCCGCAAGCCCATGACAAAGTTGCCGACCGTGGCGGCTTTGGATCCAGGATTTCGTTATCGTGGGTGTCAGCATGGCGGTGAAGACCAAAATTGAAGATGAATGCCGGCTCATGACTCTGTGGCGGAAGGGAGGATGAGAGGGATCACGACAATCCGCCTGACAAGAGCCGCGACGCAGCGGCCAAGGTCAATCTTGGCTCAGCCTCTTCATATGAATGCACTGGTGAAACCGGACGCGCCGCGATCGGTCAACACGGTCGGGCAGGAGTTGCACCGCAGCAATGGCAGCAACCAACAGAGTTGAGGGCAAAGAAGGATGCTCAGGTATTTGGAACATCACGGAGTGACGCGTGACTGAGAATGCGTTCCCATTTTTTGACATGTGCCTGTCATGGCATTAGGTATCAGGCTAAGATTGGTCTGCCAGGTTGGCTGACCTTCTCTGCAGAGAGCGTGAGAAAGGAGAGAGGAGGAGCGGTCTGCGCCATCACACGACAATGAATAATGAACGTGGACGGAGGTTCTCCGACTCACCCGCGCGTCGATAACGGCGATGAAACATCCCCAACAGGATACGTGACCACACCAATAACCGCAAAGGCCCTTCATGACTCCAATCTGAGCTTCGTGGCCCTGATTGGCCCGCACGATGCAGTAGGACTTGAATGCGCCGGTCACTTGGGGCACGGGTCGCCGTTGACTGTCATTTCATGCTCTTCTTCAAGATCAAGTTGGGTTCTACTATTGGTAGCAGTGCTCTCCCGTACAAAGCACTCCCTGTCCCGGCGTGCGTTGTCTCTGCGGGCAAGACCCTCACCATGCAGAAGGTGACACGAGAGGATGGCGTGCCATTCCACTTACTGATGTTGTGCAACAATACCAAAGGGAACCCAGCCCTTCCACGGAATGCAACATGTTACCGAGACATACGCCCCGCCGAAAGCTACTCCTCCTCCTTGCTTGACCACTTGCGCTGCCTCGATCCTGCGGAGTTTCCGTCCTCGCCGAGCAATCTCGATTTGTCTCTTTACGAGCTGGACTCGTCTCGCTTCGCGCCAAGTAAGGATCGTAAGCCAGTGAAGGCGGCTCCGGCGCCTTCATCTAGACTCTGAACGCTGAGCGCCTCACGGAGTTTGCAACATTCGGGACACCATTTGTGTGCCTCACCGTTGCTTTGCAGCTTATTGGCCATTGCCATCTGAGACCTGTCAGCAGCAGGAGGTGTGTTGTTCGCCACATTTCCTACTGCTCGAGCCAATGATGAAGAGCAAGCCGCGTCGGGCAAAAGGGCTCCTGTGCAGCTGAGTACTGCATCAGTCCCACAAGACCGTTGTGGCCTCATTAGTGTGTCGACAGGTCAAGCTCACTCTGGACTGTTCTCCGTGCGGACGGGCTTTTGACCCCGGATGGAGAAGGCCCTCCGCGCTACGAGAAAGCTCGTCTCTTGCATCTAGTGACAGGCATGAGCATGATGTATGTGGTCGGGGTCGAGCCATAGAGGATCGGAGTGCCTCGGACCTTGCTTCATGCCATTTGCGCATTCTAACATGCAGAGCATCATTGATAAAGGTAGTACTGAAGCAGCCAGTAGTATTGTGCGTGCCCCTTCGGAGGAGGGCCCCCTCAATGGCCCGATGCGTGAGAAGAAATGTGACTTGGCCTCGACGGCGTCCCTTTGAATATCTTTCGCACTCTCACAGTGAAGAAGCTCAGATTGCTGCCGAGTGGGAGATGACGATATGGCGTCTCAGCACTGAGGGCATGTTGGAATGGCTCGCTCACTTTGGCACAGGATGAATCATCAAAGCCGATGTCTCTTCAAGTCACAATCGTCAAGGAAGCATGAACAAGCAGATCACTGATTGCATAAACACGCCGTCTTGGACCTTTATTGGGCACGGACACCGTTCATTGTCACGGCAGACTTTCATGCGCGGATGAGGCCTTGCCCGCCGAATGACTAATGCCAACTGCTGCGCCAACGATGGCTTGATGCGATTGGCACAAGGCTTGACGACCTTGAGCAGCTACTTGTACGCATCGAAGCCACATCAGAGACGCTATATGGGCCGCGTGGGTCAGTGAAGACATGGGGCTTGACCGAGATCCTGCCTGGGAAGCAAGTAGCTCGGAGAGCAGAATGACAGTACAGGGGGTCAAGATGAAGATGGCACAAGTTCAGTCAGAGCCTCCGGACCAAGCACCTACCTGCCCCATGACCAGATCGTGACATGGAGTGGGAGGATCGGCATGGATACTGCTCGAGCTGCCATGTCGCGAATAGCAGTATATGCTACTGCTTTTTTTTCGCCTTTTTCGTTTTCTTGTGTTCCCATTTTTAAAGGGAAAAAAAAAGGAGAAAGGACAGTAGACAGACCAAATCATCTACTGGAACAGCGAACAGCGATACCAAGCCCACGATCGCCATGAGCTTTTCGAGAAGCACATTCTATGTTGGCAACATGATGCAGCGAACCGGGGGAGAGGATGCAGGCCCTTTTTTTAGGGGGGGGGGGGGGTTTGCCTTGGAAGACGCCATAGCCTAAGGCTGTTGCCGCCGGGCCGAACTTCAGGAAACCTTTGAGGAAAGACGCATGCCTCGACACGACACAAAGCTGGAGACCTCGATATGCGTAACTACATACCTTATTATTCGTCCGCTCGGGAACTGCGCACGTCTCACTAGACGATCTCGTTGTGCTGGTAGCTCGATCGGCCACACCGATGAGGTGTTTGTTGAGCTATCCATCTGACAATTTTTAGAACCTCTGTGGAGTCGGCTCTGTTGAAAAGCTTACTGTCTCGGATTTTGCTCTCCTGAAATAGATGTCGCTGAGCCGTTCTCATACCGAACGAATGCGACGAGACATGACGAACTGGTGAGACATTCAGAAACTAATCAACGGGGCAGCACGCCGTTATTGCCATTAGGTTTGGGCCCTGCCGCGGAACAGTACCGAGAGTATGGCAGCAAGAAGATCAGCAAGTAATGCGGCTTAGCTTGGAAGATGTCTTTGATCTTGGGTCGATTTGTCGAGAAGTGAATTGCCCTCCGGGCTCGAGGCCTATGACTGGCATCGCCATGCCGCAGGTGGATGGCGACCTGAGAGCCCGAGAGGCTGATACGAGAGAAGTGGCGACTTCGTATGTACTTGACTGACACTCCGCTCGCCTTCTACAAATCAAGGTCTGCTTGCCAGTTCACTCAGGCCATCCGTCTACAATCGGCGATCGTGGTCTGTGGTCCAGTGATCGACAGCGGCGCTCAAAGAGCGATATTGTCTTTTGTCGGGCCGTCAGTGCCAGCTTGAAGGTGAATATGCGTCCCGTGATTGTGGGATAGACCCCAAGATGAAGGATCCCGCACGGATGGATGAACGGACACCTAGAGGCATCAAAGGAAGAAGTCGGCAGGCTGAACATGCATATCTCCAACAGCGGTCCGGCATGTTCAAGGGGCTGTGGAGGACGAGGGGGGGGGGAACCCATGGATTCACCTACCAATTACATTTGCACGCCCTACCAAAACGGCACCAATAATAGATTGGCCACGAGGGACAAATGCTCGCCGGCTCGATGCTGGCGCAGAAATAAGATGATCGTCCCCGGCGGAGCTATTGGGTGCGTAGCGTCGCACTCACCAACAAGGACCGTGACCACCAGCCATGGGAAACGATTGAAGGCAGGACTCGTTCCTTGTACGTGGGCCCGCCACCGCGAAGCAAAGCAAAGCAAAGTACTCTGTCAAGCGGCAGCTACGTAGGCGTGTACATGTCGGGTTCCATCCTGGCGTGGCGTGGTGCGTCTAGTGCGATCGACCTCGTTCTTGCGTGGCGCCGGCCTGATCTCGTTGGGACACTGCATTGCCTGAGTCGAATTAGTACGGAGTCTTTCGAGACATACATAAGTATGTAGGGCGATCTGGCTTCGATTGGCAACGCATGATACAAAGCTAGGACGTAGGATTCTGGCTCCCCTGCGAATTCCGATTTACTTTTTGCCACCTGATAAATCGATTTTCTGGGCCTCGTCCCTCTCGCCCATGTGGAAGAGGCTCTATTCGAGAGATTTCATGCAGGGATCACGCAACCACCGTGTCAAGTGGCAGACTGCAGCTACAGAATGGCCCATGCTGTTTTCTGCTGCCTTGATCCAGGGGCTAGGCACTAGGCAGGTTGCCTTGACGGTCAGACGGATAACCTATCCCACCTCACGACAGCCGAATAAGGGGTTGGGGTTGGTGTTGTGAGCAAAGTTTTTCTCCCGACCACGGCTCGGATGGCATCCAGCCTCCACGGCATTGAGACCATCAACACCCTCAGACAGGCGAACTATTTCAACAGAGACCAAGAAGAAGGAGGGGATCAGAGTCTTGCGCAATCAGTGTGATCTGATTGCTTGCTATGGCTCGGTCTCTCAGAACGGGCCTTTGTGGACATGAGACCTCCACAAACCACAGTCTTGGCAACTGATGCCATGTCAGGATCTCGTCCGAGGGCGCAATAAAGATCAAGGATCGGGTCAACATGGCCATTGAGAAGTCCGATGCTGCCCATATACTTGCCTGGACGGTGTGTTCGAGGAGTCCGCGAGGACACGAGCCCATCCTAGCAGCATGTTTCAGTTTCTTATTTCACCTGTAGTATTGAAATCGTTGCAATATTGATTCCAAGGCAGCTAAGTGCCGTACATGCTTCAATCATGGAGAGCGCGCGTCAAAGCAGCCGGGGATAGACAGTGACGGCGAAAATGTCCAGGATTGGAGGGGGGGGAAGAGGAGATGACTGGCTGGGTGATTGTGCATAATCAGCAGCACGCGCGTGATTAAACGCAAGGTCCGAATATTGAAGGCAATCAAAAACCGGGACTCGTGACAAGACACGTGTGATGAAGATTTTCGTTGGATTGACCACGCCATGATTTAGCTAAGAATGGCGCTGCTCGATTGAGCAACGCAAGCCGATCAGTCACGTGAGCTGGACGGAAAGCATCGTGTGACGCTCACGTGGCTGTTTCTCATCAGTCAATTGCCTCATCTGAGAAGCTGCACGAGTGCAATTGCAATGATCGGAGTGTATCGCAAGAATGTTTGGGCAAGGACCAGAGGAATACCGAGCCTTGTTGCTGCCGCAAGGGCTGCTGCTGTCTATCCGCAGTCGAATGTTGTTGGTGGGTCAAGAAGTTGCGTGGACTATCGATAAGCAAACGCGATCAGAACTTTCGAGACGCCTGCACAAATGCCCGTGATTGAATGAAGAAGCGAGACGAAACCTGATAACCATGACGAGCTTGAAGAGGCTACACGAGGGAGGCCCCTCGGCTGCCAACCTCTCCAGTAAGATCTATGTGCGCTCGACGCGGGCCGGCAAGGTCCAGAAAATCGTGAGAGAGGTCTACCTGAGGACCGACATTCCCTGCTCGTCCAAGATTTGCAGAAGATGCCTGGACGGCGCCCCGAGAAATGCGTCTCAGCAAGGTACTCACCTCCCGCACGCATCCGTCTTCTGCCCTGATCTTGCTTGATCCGCTGACAGTCAACAGTTCAGCCATTTGTCCTGTCGGAAAGGCCGGCGGGGACCAAGGTCTTCCCCCAAGGGCATTATCTGGTGCCAGACACAAACGCGCTCCTGAATGCCATGGATCTGTTTGAACAGAGTACAGCGTTCTATGATGTCGTCATTCTCCAGACAGTCTTGGAGGAATTGCGCAACAGGTCACTGCCGCTGTACAACCGGCTGATTGGACTGACTAGAAGCGAGGACAAACGCTTCTACGTCTTCTTCAATGACTTCAGGCTCGAGACGTACGTCCATCGTGAGCCGAATGAGAGCGTCAATGATCGGAATGATCGAGCTGTTCGTCGAGCTGTCGAGTGGTACGGCCAACATCTGGCTGGCGCCAAAGCGGGCAAGACGCCGGCCATTGTCATGTTGAGCGACGACCAAGAAAACCTGCGCAAGGCACGAGCTCAAGGCCTGAATGCCGCATCGTTGGCCGAATACGTGGGCAGTCTGGTAGATGGAGATAAGCTGCTCGATCTGGTGGCTGAGTCTCAAAGTCAAGGGGGGTTCAAGAAGCTTTCCCGGATGCTTTATCCTGAGTTTTACAGCCTGTCCAAGATGATGACAGGCGTCAAGGCCGGGCTGATGCATCAAGGAATCTTCAACGTCTCCCCCTTCAACTATCTAGAGGGCTCTATCAAGGTTTCCGCTTTCCCGAAACCGTTGATCATTCTCGGACGCGAAAGCATCAACAGAGCGGTGGATGGAGATGTGGTCGTGGTCGAGATCCTACCCCAGGACAAGTGGAAAGCGCCATCAACCAAGATTGTGGAGGAGGACAGCATCACGAAGAATGAGAATGCCGATGCCGAGGAGCAAGGCGATCTCGTGTCAGACAGGGAACGAAAGGCGCTGCAGGAGGAGGCCAGAAGAACGCACAAGGCCGGTCTGGAAAGCCAGCCGCAGCCAACGGCCAAGGTGGTCGGTGTCATCAAGCGCAACTGGCGCCAATATGTCGGTCACATCGATCCGTCGTCGGCAAGCAAATCGGTGTCGTCGCAGGGGCGGAAGCAGGACAGCGTATTTCTCATCCCCATGGACAAGAAGATACCCAAGATTCGCCTCCGCACGAGACAGGTGTCGGAGCTCCTCGGCAAGAGACTGCTCGTCACCATGGATGCGTGGGAGAGGGACTCGAGGCATCCTGTCGGCCACCTCGTGCGGTCACTCGGTGAGCTGGAGACGAAAGCAGCCGAAACCGAGGCTCTGCTCCTGGAGTGGGACGTCCAATACAGACCCTTCCCCAAAACGGTCCTGGACTGTCTACCCAAGGAGGGCCACGACTGGAGAGTGCCCGAAAGCACCGAGGATCCTGGCTGGCGAGACAGGGAGGATCTCCGAGGCCTGCTGATCTGCAGCATCGATCCTCCGGGATGCCAGGACATTGACGATGCCCTGCACGCGCGTAGACTCGACAACGGAAACTTCGAGGTGGGCGTGCACATTGCCGACGTTTCGCACTTTGTCAAGCCCGCCAACGCGATGGACACCGAGGCCAGCATTCGCGGCACGACCGTCTACCTCGTCGATAAGCGCATCGACATGTTGCCCATGCTGCTCGGCACGGACCTGTGCTCGCTTAAGCCCTACGTGGAGCGCTTCGCCTTCTCGGTCCTGTGGGAGCTCAACGACGAGGCCGATATTGTTGACGTGCGCTTCACCAAGTCGGTGATCAAGTCCCGCGAGGCCTTTAGCTACGAACAGGCGCAGCTGCGCATAGACGACGCGTCGCAGCAGGACGGTCTTACCAAGGGGATGCGCACACTGCTACAATTGTCCAAGAAGCTCAAGAAGAAGCGCATGGACGCGGGCGCCCTCAGCCTCTCATCGCCCGAGATCAAGGTACACATGGAGAGTGAGACGTCAGACCCGGTCGATGTCAAGACGAAGCAGCTGCTCGACACCAACTCACTCGTCGAAGAGTTCATGCTCCTAGCCAACATCAGCGTCGCCGCAAAAATCTACGAAGCCTTCCCGCAGACGGCCATCCTCCGACGGCACGCCGCGCCGCCAAAGACCAACTTCGACGACCTCGCCGACCAGCTGCGCGTCAAGCGAGACCTCTTTCTCCGCACAGACACGTCCAAGGCGCTGGCCGACTCGCTCGACACGTGCGTCGACCCCCGCGAGCCCTTCTTCAACACGCTCGTGCGCATCATGGCCACCAGATGCATGATGTCAGCCGAGTACTTCTGCTCCGGCACCCAGACGTACCCCGAATTTCGACACTACGGGCTCGCCTCCGACATCTACACGCACTTCACGTCGCCCATACGGCGGTACGCAGACCTGCTCGCCCACCGACAGCTCGCCGCCGCCATCGGCTACGAGGCAGTGCACCCGTCCGTCCGGAGCAGAGGCCGCCTCGAGGCCGTCTGCAAGAACATCAACGTGCGGCACCGCAACGCCCAGATGGCCAGCCGCGCAAGTATAGCCTACTACGTCGGGCAGGCCCTCAAGGCGAGCGCCACCGCCTCAGCAGACGAAGACGCCTTCGTCATCAAGGTCTTCAGCAATGGCTTCGTCGTTCTCGTCCCGCGCTTCGGCATCGAGGGCCTCATCCGCCTGCGGGACCTCGCGGAGCCGGAACCCCAGGGCGACTTTGACGCAGATGCCTACACGCTCGTCACGAGCGGCAGCAGGGCCGTCCGGATCGAGCTTTTCCAAAAAGTCAAGGTCAGGGTGTCGGACGAAAAGGACGAGAGAACCGGCAAGAGGGGCGTCAAGATGGAGCTCGTCTGATAAGGCAGGGGAAAACGCACCTTTATAATCTGTCAAGGTCAAGGAGTTCAATACGGAGAGGATAGCTACATTAATCTTTATGCTCATGCTCATGTTTCAATTGTGTCAGCCCCCCCCCGCGTGAAGTGGCCAGCGTGTTGTAAACTCCTTTTCTCTTGTTAAGCATCGCTTGACAGATTATATGGAAAGAACGTGGACTGACAACCAGAAATTGTGCCAGCCTCCCCGTTTAAAGTGGCAGCGTGTTCACCTATCCTTTTAAACTCCTTTCTCTTTTTTTAAGTATCGCTTAATAGATTAGATAGAAAGAACATAGACTAATAACTAGAAATTATACTAGTCTCTCTATCTAAAGTAGCTAGTATATTTACTATTTTTACAAACTTCTTTCTTTTTTAAAATATTACTTAATAAATAGAAAAGAACGTGGACTAATAACTAGAAATTATGCCAGCCTCCCCGTTTAAAGTGGCAGTGTGTTTACCTATTCTTTTAAACTCCTTTCTCTTTTTTCAAGTATTACTTAATAGATTAAATAGAAAGAACATAGACTAATAACTAGAAATTATACTAGCCTCTTTATCTAAAGTAGCTAATATATTTACTATTTTTATAAACTTCTTTCTCTTTTAAAATATTACTTAATAGATAGAAAAGAACGTGGACTAATAACCAGAAATTGTGCCAGCCTCCCCGTTGGAAGTGGCAAGCGTCTTCACTATTCTTACGAACTCCTTTCTCTATTCCAAAATTGCTTAACAGATTAGATAGGGAAAAAAATAGGCTGATAAGCAGAAATTGTGCAAGCCTTCTGTTTCAAGTGGCAATATGTTCTCTGCCCTTACGAACAGCTTTCCATTCAAAACGGCTTCATAGTTGGATACGGTGGGTTGACAAGCAGAAATTGTGGCAGCCTGCCCGTGTGAAGCAAGTTGAAGTGGCAAGCGTGTTCACTATCCTTACGAACTCCTTTCCGTCCAAGAAGCGCTGAAAACAACATACACTGACAGCCAGAGAGAAGTTCAGTCCTCCATGGCATCGACGGCTTCGTCATCACTCCCTATCCCAGACTGACAACTTGAGAGGTTTTCATTCCTCCATGGCATCTGCAGCTTCGTCATCACCCCATAGTCCATCTAGCTTGAACTCGGCGGCCCACTGCGTCACAACCTCCTTCTGGTCAGGCACCAGCTCATCCACGTCCCTCGTCGCGGCGTCTATCACGGTGCCGCCACCCTCCACGGCCAGGACAGGCGGTTCGACCCAGCCCTGGATGCGTCCGTCACGCCAGTCCGTCACGACAGTCATGGCCGCAGCGGTGACGTTGGGGACGCCGCCCTTGCCGAGCCTGCCGCGCTTACGCGCCACCTGCACGAGGAAGTCGGTCGTGGTGTCGTCGGAGCCGGGCAGCAAGGCCGGGATGTCATACAGCGCCGTGAGCTTCTGCATCAGGACGGGCGACGCGGCGAGACGGCGCAGGAGCAGACTGACGGCAGGGACGGGGTCGTCGATCTGTTTGGGCGGCACGGCGTTGAGCAGCACGAGGTGGGCGTGCGCGTCGGCCGCGTTCTTGAGGTTCACGAGGCTCTTCTTGCCCGATTGGGAGTGGGAGGAGGGGAAGATGACGCCGGGCGAGTCGAGCAGCGTGAGCTTGTTGTCGATTTTGACGCTGCGGATCGACGTGGTGACGCCGGCCTCGGCCCCCGCCGGACAGGCCTTGGAGGACGAGCCGCCGCCGCCGCCGCTCATCCTGCTGACGAGCGCGTTGATAACGGAGCTCTTGCCGACGTTGGGGTAGCCGATGACGCCGACGGACACGGCGCGCTTGAGCTGCCGGCTGGCGGCGTAGCTCTTGAGCGCCTTGAAGAGGGCGGCTGCCGTGCTCTGCACGGTTGAGTCGCGGTGGTTGAAGACGTGTGCGTTGGCGGCCGCGCCTGACGCGCGGAGCGGCAGCGTGGGGAAGTACCTCCGTAGGTATACCAGCCAGTCGCGCAGCACCTTTGGCGGGATGAGGTCCATCTTGTTGAGCACCAGTATGAGGCGCTTGCCGCCAGAAGCCGCCGCCATGATGCTGCGCTCCACCTCTCGGGATCGCGTTCCCTCGGGATCTCGCGCGTCGAGCACGTACAGTACCACATCGGCCTGCTCCACCACCTGCTTGAACACCTTGTCGTACGTCTTCCTCGAGGACGCCTGGCCAACAGAGACTTCCTTTTTGCTTCTGCGGCTCGCGCGCCCGTCGTCGCTCGACTCGTCGTCCTCATCGTCATCATCGTAATCGCTATTGTCGTAGATGCCATCGCTGTCGACCAAGTGGTTTTCCTTATTGTATTCGAGAGCTGCTGCCTTTGCGCTCGCCAGTAGCGCCGCCATGGGATTCGTTTCGTCCCCGTCCTCATCCATGGCCTCGTCACTGCCATCACCATTGTCTGCTTCGTCCGCTGCTCCGTCGTCAATGTCAAGCATTGCGTCCGCTGATTTGTTGGTCTCGTCTTGAGCAACCGAATCCGTCTTGGCCGCCTTGGCCATTTCTTTCCTTCTCTCCGCCTCGAGCGCCTTCTTCACCCTCTTTTCCTCAATCTCCTCGAGCAATTTCTCTTTGTAGGGAAACAGATTGGGGATTCCAGGGTCCTTTTTCAGTTTGGATCGCCATTCTGGGTTCTTTCTGGCCTGTTTGCGCAGCTTTTTTTGCTTGGCTGCCGAGGCTTTCTCGATCTTGTGGCGAAGGCGAACAGTGCCTCTTTTCGACTTGGGCTCTGAGGTGGGCGATGTGAGAACTCGTGTTCACGGAACCAGCGATTCGAGCGAGCGCATGGACTTACTTTTGGGTTTATTCACTGTGCCTGCCATTGTGCAGTCGATAAGCAGCACACATCGGCTCAACAACAATCAGTCAATCTCTCTCTCTCTCTCTTTGCTCTCTTTGCAAAAAGTTGAAAAATTAAAGTGGGATGCAGATTCTGCCATCCCATGCATGCTCAGTGTCTTGACCGCCTTGGGTGGGCGATGGTATCCACCCTGTGCGCTTCTATCGCATCAAAAATGGCGAAGCCGGCTAGCCACTTTGTACTGTGACTTTGTCTGCTTATAAAGGCGGGATCCTAGCTGCGACAGCTTCTTTTGCCTACCCTTGCAGATCTGCAGCTCGGTATCTCATCATGCGGATACGCGCGTAGGACTGCTTGAGGCGGGCCGCATCCATACATACATAAGTACCGGCATTAGTCTTCAGAAGTAATGCAGAGACCGACGGGTTGTATTAGTGTCTAGTCTCTTGAAAAGCGAGCTCAAATCTCCCGTGCTGCTCCGTTTCGCCTTTTGCTATGATGCATCTGAAAGTTTTTACGAGCCAGAAAAGAAAAAAAAAAAAAAAAAAAAGCGGATGCTGCGTACTTTGGTCCAAAAAGACAGATACAAGAGTTCCAGCATGCACCCCTATCCTCACCACTTCCCTCCTTCCCTTGCCGCAGCGTCGACTATTAGCCAATGGACACTCGCGGTAAGCGAGTGAAAGGTGAGTGGCCATGTCGTTTGCTGGACTCGTCCACCGCGTGCGCAAAAATCGGCTCTCTCCGTCATGAAGATACTCGACTCATTGAATCTTGATCTTCTGGTCGCCAAGAGATGTCCGGGAAAGCCATAAGAACTGCAGTACTCGATAGCGAAAAATGGGTACAGAGAATCAAAGCCAACTGCAATTTGTCCAAGGGGGTGGCGGCGTCAAAGTTCTCCTCTTTGACTCATTGAATTGCCCCTACACCATGTAAGCCATGACGCCCATGGCAGCTACCAAGGCACCGTTGCCGATGGGGGCCATGGTAGGGCCGGCAAGGGCGCGAGAGCTGGTGGAAACAACATTGTTGCCGCCGCTGGCGGAAGAAGTAGGCGAGGCAGAGGAAGCGGCTGAACTGGAGGAGGAGGCTCCGTTGCCACCATCCGCCACTGCCGCCTTGGGCGGGTCATTTTTGGCACAGAGGTCCATGATATTGGTATTGCATCCCTTTTGGCCCTCCTGGCTACCGACATTGGCCTGGATACACCTATTAAAGAGTTCGGTGCAGATGTAGAAGGGGACCGTCTGCTTGTAGTACTGGATGCCGGGCATAGACGAGTTGGAGGCGCAAGTGCATTTCCACTTCAAGTCACTCTGTGGCGGGGGGCAATTAGCATCCATCGTTGCCTGCGAGGAGCAAAGCACGCTCAGAGCCGCGGCTCTACCAAAATGACCGATGATGGGGCGAACGAGACTGTGCGAATCACATACCTCAGAACAGTCGTTGCTGTTGTAATTGTTATTACAGAGGAGGCCGCATGTGTTGGTCTGACCTTGGCACCAGGTGGCTGTCCGCGAGATCAGTACCGACGGCCGCGTGTCAACGACAGCGTGTTGAAGGCGTCAACTTGCTCACCTCTCAAGTTCTGGCTGACAGAAGCGGCATCGATAGTCATGTCAAGCTCGCTGCCGTACTTGGTAGTCGAGCTCTGAGCCTGGGCTGAGGCGACAGCCAAAGCGAGGAAAGCTGTGAAAGCGCGCATTGTCCTTGTGATGTGAAGTCTTTTTGCTTTTCTTCGGCTGAGGCGCGAAGCTGAGCGTTGCTGCGACTTGTTTGTCCTGGGGGGTGGCGCAAGGGGCGCAGGTAAGAAAAACAAAGGAGGGCTCCCGACACGATGGCGCTACAGATGCAGACGAAGCTTCAGAAGCTGCAACGGAAGAAGAAGCTGTATGGCTGAAGATGCTTGAATGGGATGATGTGTGTGGTTGGTGGAATAGAGAAACAAGAGGAGAGGGGGACGGCAGAAGAAGAGAAGGGCCGGATGGAACCAGAGCCTTTGCGTATTATGCAGGCACGATGGAAGAACACACGCACACACACAGCGAGAGAAAAGAGACAGAGACAGTGAAACAGAGACAGCGACAGTGAGACAGCCAGACTGGAGCAGGATTTGGGGGGGGGGATGGCAGAGCAGGAGGAAAAGAGGAAAAAGAGAGCAACAATGCCAAGACCGCAGGAGCAGGTGGCAGGGGCGGCGGCCACCAAGCCGAGGGCGAATGGTACGATGGCCTCAACGGACCGGCTGGCTGAGAGGAAGCGGCAACGGCGCCCAGGGCCAAGGACCCAGGGCCAGCCAGACCAGGAGCGAAGAGGCTTGGCGCCAGCTGCTGGTTCCTTGTTTGTTGGCACGCTGGATCAGTCGGCACACGCTCATCATTCATCGACACTTTCCCCCAAACATGCGGAAGTACCTCCACGCGCACTTTACGTGCATGGTTCTCGCCTGCCGTCGTGCCCACTGTTTTTTCATCTACTACCCGTGGCCGAGGCCCCACACTGCGGCCCCCCCTCCCCACGTCGTTTGGCTCGCAGAATTATTACAAAATTAAAGAAAAAAAAAACATGGTCTTGGTGCATCGTCACACCATCTATCGTCTGCATCGTCTTGTATCCAGCTCGGCACGTCGGGCCAATATGCTGGCATTAGCCGTTTCTCCACGCTCGCGACCGGGATCCGTCCCAAAAATTGCTCACTTGAGATCATACGCGCTCTCTCCAGACGGTAACAAGGCAATCGATCAATCGACATGTCTCGTTGCTAGGAAAACAAAGGCCTCTTCATCCATGACTGGCGCTTGTGTGGCGCGGTGGCTAGACCGAAAACTCGCACCAGGACGCTAGCCATTTTTCCTTGCTCGCACTCGACTTTTGTCTTGATAGCGCCATCCCTGCCGGGCGCGACCTCGTGAATCAAAATCCAATTTGCCAGGGGTCTTATTAGTACACGCCCACCCACCACTTTCGTGTCGCATTTCATCGTGCGTCAGTCTGGTCATGTTACCGTGGGGTATATGAGCTTGAGAGACAAGGAAGGAGGCGCACCAAGCGGACATCAGAGCGGAGAGAAGCCTGGTTTGCCATCGCGACGGGCATAATAAGTCCGCGTCAAGGCCTCGGTTTCCATCAGCATTGATGCTCCTGAAGCTGGGACTGACGCGAGACCAGAGACGCATGAGTTATTTTGATGCATCAGTGCAACTCGGCTCTGCCCCCCCGCGCGCAGGATGTAAAGTTGACACATGTCAAAAGGTGCCTACGGTCGCGGCCAATGGCGCATCAGGGTTCGCTGCGCTCGCCATCGGCATCATTTGCTTCGATAGGGAGGGTTGTGGGAGCTTCCGGAGCTTGGATGAAGAGGAGGAGGGAGAGACGGAGAGAGGGAAGGAGGGAGGAAGGAGTAGCGATAAACTGCGGGGCAGAAGCTGCATTGCGTTGCGTTGCACCAAATTCCCCAAAAAAACATGGAACATTAGCTCATTGAGTTCACCTTGCAGAAACTGGGACAGGATTCTTCAAAAAATGACGAGCCGGTATAGTACATTCAGATTCGTGTGCAGACATGTATAAAATCATATTGGAGTCTCACACATTGTATCGCCGTCGGAACTCCTTGGAGAGGCGCTGTGGCGCACCGAGGGAGGGTTTAAGCTGTCGCAGTCAAATCAAAGCCTCACACATTCACCACGCCATTCGCAACGCGTCAGCCTCATGCCTCGTCAGTCCACAAAGAGGGCCAAGTGCGAGACGCCATTTCCTTCCGGCCTGTCCTGACAGCGCGCAGCATGAAGTCGCCAAGACGAGGACCCAGCGACAACCTGCCTCGGAGGAAAGCCGCCATAGTCGGTCGACCTTGAGTATCATATTATTGGGCGAAGTGGCCATCATGCGCTTTCCGTAGAAGCCCCTTCTCATCTGCCGCGCCGAGCCAATGTCGGCTCGCACCAGACAGGACTCAACAACCTCGCAATGCATAGCCAGCCGCGAACTTCTACTGTAATCCATTTCGGAGGGTGTGCTGGGAACGATGCGCCATGTATCCCATAGCAAGTCATAGTCTTGCTGAGGCAACTGACATGCTCGATCCTTTGATGGGCGTTTGCTTTGCACGAATAATCGTCGGGGTCAGCTTTAAGGTGATGTTGTGTTCTGGTGACGACATGAGAGGAATCGCACACAAAGTCTCGTCAGACTCATTGATGGACTGCTCACCCCCCTCCAGCAAATGTTGTCCTCGGCTTTCATTGTCAGCCTCCCGTGATAATAGTCGTCACCCAACCACCTCACACTCCAAAGTCTGCCTTCAGTACTGCCCTTCCCAGACTGGCCAGCGCACCCATCTGCTGGACGACTGCATACTCGAAGAATGCCTTTGACGACTCGGTGTGCACGTTGTCCTTCCAAGCAGTGATCAAGGAAAGCTCCCGTTCCCTGCCCGATAGCTGCCCTATGTCTCGGAGCATTTCCCTGGCCACTGTCCCGAGCTCCCATTCCTCCTGACAAGCCCGAGGGCCCAGCATCAAGATGACGTTCAATAGAAGCTGACTGAGCGAGACCTGATCGATCTTGGCAAGCACATCATGCATCTCAGCGCTATTCGATCCCGCCATCGAGGCCGTCGTGTCAAGCGACCGTCGGGGCGCCATATCACTGTTTTCCGCCGTGAGGCCAAGCAGTTTCGCCATCACCAGGAGGTTCTGCAGCCGGGTGACGTGAAACGGAGCCGGGTACCTGTACGGATTACACTCCACGGCAATCAAGGCCGCCACGGCCACAGCTCGGGGATAGTCCTGCTGCTGGGCGTAGTATATGCTGATCTCGGACAACGCGTTGGGCAACGGCGACACTGCCCACAGGTCGTCATCGACGAGGGGTCTGAATCTGTCCAGCGACGCTGCCAGCTGGTCCCTGTCGTACACCCCATCGACGTAGTCCACGTCGGCGCAGAACTTGGCCGCGATGGCTATCTTGTCTGCCGCGGTGGCCCCCCGGTGTTGAGGAGCCTTTTTGCCCACGACGCTCAGCACGTCGAGTGCTGTGTCGGGAAACGACGCCGCCACCTGGTACACATTCGAGTCATTTCTGCAGCGGATGCAGCCACATTCGAACCTGTACGGAGCTAATGCTTGCCTCCTTGTGGCCAGTGGACTTGTGTAATCTGCAGAGAGCCCGCGCAACGTCAGCTTCGGATCCAACGTGGGACACATTGACACGCGGCGTCTTTCGAAGGTGTCTGAAGGCAAGTAAGTACCCGTGTAAGAAAGCTCCATCTCGTCACCGGCCTCGATCGGCCTCTCCGCGACCAAGAGCGCCTTGCGCCGCGCAAAGACAACAGTGGCATTAGGCACGCACGAGTGATTCGCCATGGCCAGCACCGGGTCCAGAAACACGCCGACCTGCCCCCCCGCGTCGTCATCAAACCTATTAAAGGCATTCGTCTGGATCTGCCGCTCGTATCAGTCCCCAAAAACGTCATCTCTTTCTCATGCCTCTCCTGTCGGATCACCATCCATCTCCTTCCCCCCCGGAGAGACCAATATTCACCTTACAGAGCAGCTCAACAGCGCGACGCACATGGTCCTGGCCCTCAGTCCCAAAAACATACGCACAAGCTCCCATGCCCATCATTTCCAAGTCGGCCCACTCGGGCGTGCCCCTCCTGCAGTCGACGTGACCCTCGAGCTGAGCGAGGGCATCACCAATTTCCGTCTTGGCCAGCGCTTGCATCACCAGCCTCACGGGCGTGGGCAGCTGCGCGGCGCTGCGACCCGCCGTCTTCCGCCTCTGCAGAATCTTGCACTCGCGGGAGTGGATGGCCGTCCAGCTTGCCTTTTGACAAGCGGCATCGCAGTAGAAGGAGGCGTGGCATCGTGAGCATGCGCGGGGCGTGCCACCGCGGAGGCAGTGGGCGCAGTGGGATGACAGGGCCGGCTGTGTCGGGTGCACGAGCAGCGGGCTGTCAAAGACGTGGATGGTCTGGCCAGGCTGAAAGGCCTGCGTGGCGTGTAGGGCTCGACGCTTGATGGGGTGAGGGCGGATTTGCAGCATGTTTTTTCATGAGAGAATTTGCATGCATGATGGTGGTTGTTTTGTTGTAGTGGGGGTCGTCGTCATTGGGGGAGAAAAAAATTTGGCCAGAGGGACGATGAGGCGTGGGCTTCTGGCTCATCGGCGGTGCATTTTTCGAGGGAAGTTCCGCGGAAAGGCTGAATGCAGTGACTGATTTCGAGAGAGGGAGAAAAGGAACTCCAGATGCCATTGGTTCAATGTTGTCACGTCACTCGACTGCGCCGCCAGCCTACGACTTATATATAAAGTATATACCCTTAGACACCCAAAGAACCTGGGCAGGCGGGCAGTGAGTGACCGGTGCAGAAAGGGGGGAAATGGCATCGCGTGGGCGCAAGGCAAAACATGCAACATATCTCATTCTATTACCAGGCTGTCCCGAGGTCATTTGCTCGCGCCAGCTGAGCCTTGTACATGATTCTACAAATCACCATGCCGTTCCTCCCTGTTCCGGTCCGGCCTCAACGCGGCCAATCTGGCTCTCAGGTCCAAACTCCAACGAGCATTGGTCTTCTCAGCGATGCGGTCAACGTGATAGTCCCAGCAGCCCTCCTTAACAGCCGGTGTCTCCGTCGCTGTGCACTCCTCATCCGACAGGCGAGGAACCTTGGGCCATTGACCGGGCACGGCACCCAACTCCTCGTCAAAAAAGGTATTGACCACGAGTCGGCCAGCCCGGCCGTGCGCCAAGCCCCAGTACTCGCCCTCGGGGATCAGCACTTCCAACAGAGTCGTCATGCCGCCGCTTTCGAGAAAATCGGCCCTGATGGACGCGTCCTGTATGAGGTTGTAGATGGTGCCGACCTTGAACCTGACTCTGTCCACCGTCTGCTCCGTGCTGGTGCCGTCGACGGCTGCCTTGGCCGGCGATATGCTGGAGAACAAGGCGCGGCGCAGCGAGTCACCTCCGGCGGCGCACTCTGTGTCGTCAAGCTTCGGCCATAGGGACGCTACGGCCTTGAGTCCCTCGGGGTTGTTGTGCAGCGCACCGGTCAAGATGAGAGCCGCCTGCTGGTCTCGAGGCAAGGCGCCTTCGGTCCCGGAGGCCTGGGCCCCGGCCATCATGCACAACAGAGCTCTGACGGCGTCGGCGTCCTGCGCAATCTTGGTGCCCCAATGCAGATCGTGCGAGAGCTGCTCCAGCGTGTCGAGCGTTGTGTCGAACAAGGCGTCGGATTTGGGGGCGCCGCGCTTGACCATCCACAGGGCCTTGGAGACGACGCCATGCTCGAGCTTCTTCAGCTTATACCTGCCGGCGGAGTGGCGGGGTGAGTCCCCCTTCTGGATTGTGAATGAGACGGGATCCGCGTCATCGGTTTGTGGCTGCTTCTCCTGCTCGACTTGGACGAGGGCCTTGTCCACCGGCAGGCCCTCGAGCGAGGCGATCTTCTCGTCGGGCACGTTGATCTTGGCCTCCTTCTTGCCCGTCGTCATGTCGAAACGCACGTGTAGCCCACGTGGGATGGATTGATCGTCGTGCACCGTCTGAAACTCGTTGGTTGGCTCGAATACTCGGGGATAGCACTCTTCTGGGTTGGACGTGTGGCAGATGAGATCTGGTTGGGAGGCATTGACGTCTTGTGCGCGGGCGGGAGCGGCCAATACGCACACGACAACGAGGAAGAAGATGACGAATGGTCGTGGCATTGAGCCCAATCTCGAGCGTGTCGGCGACATGGTGGTTGGCAGGCAGACAAAAAAGTCGCCTGAGGATAACGAGAAGAGGAGAGACGAGGCGAGACGAGACGAGCGGGGAAGGAGGACGTCTTAAGTAGCTTCTGCAACAGACGCAGCACAGTTGTAAGTCACAGCGGGTTTAACTTTCTCCTCCTCCTCCAGCACCGCTTCGAAGTAAGATTTGTCTTTTAAAGACAGCCTGGTCTCTCCCGAAAAGGACAGATACGAGGTGCAATATCCGCGTCTTGGAATCCTGGACAAAGTCAAGATGCGCCCTCGTCCTTCTTAAGCGCAAGCGAGGGGTCCACTCGACGGCAGCAGGCGAGTTGGCAGCTTCTGATTGGCTGCCAGGCGCCGGCTTGTCTGTGGCTCCCGCGTCCTTGTCGTATCCGGCATGTGGGCCCGGCGTCGATGAAC
>JARJUA010000211.1:0-38393 GCA_030787035.1 Aschersonia sp. MBC 877
CCGGCCGGGGGGGGGGGGGGGCAGAAATCGCGCCAACATGAAGAAGCCTGCCTATCGCCTGCCTCGTATGGACTCCCCTTCGTCGAGAATATTGATGGGGCCAATCCGACGACCATCGATATGTTACTTTGGTGGAGGCTGGGCTTCAGCGAATGGAAAACCGCCGACCTCCTTCCCAGAATCGAGATAAGGTGGTCCTCATCACATATCCTGCCTCCTAAGATGAAGATTCATCTTGATGACGCACTGATCAGGTAATTGTTTCGGGACCTGGTCTCGCGGCATACAGATTCTAGAGAGTCGTACGTTGTTTACGATTGTGTTTGCTAAACATTCATCAGGAACGTCATGCTCGACCATTTCAGCCCTGGGTTTGCATGGAAGACCAGTTTCGCTTTTACAGGAACGAAATTATCCAACATGCCTGTCCTTAGCGTCCGTCAGACGATCTATAATACAAGGCCCGGGCAGGAGACCAATAAGCTTAACCACTTTGTCGTGTTCGAAATGCCGAGCGCTAGCCGACTCGTGCATGGGTCGCTCGCCCACATGTGCCAGCCAAACGCATCGTTTTCTGCTCATGTTGGTTGCGGCTACTGCGCTATTACAATAGATGTGGGTGGTTCTCATCGATGAAGTTCAAAGACCAACAAGGCGCTAGTGACTATACATGGCGGTACAAAAATCGTTTGTGACCCGAACCAGCTCCGCGGACAGGATGTACCGGAATCGACACTTGTCAGAGTGCATCGCGTGGATGAAACAGGCACAGCAGCGCTGAAGGAGGGGGGATCCGATCGGAGGGCATGGGATGGGATGGGATGGCATGGGGATGGCATGCATGGAAGCTTCCACGGAACCTGCCGGTTCCCACGAGATGCTTCCCCTTCCCCTCCTGTCCCTTCCGTCCTGTCATTGGAGACCCGCATGATTCAGGACCCACATGCCTCGGGTCCTTCTCCATTTTTTTCGCCAGCCCCGCAGGGTTAATTGGCTCGTCCGTGCCGCGCGGAACCAATCATGCGCACCCAAGGGCAGTTGTTCGAGTCGGGCGAAATGAAGCCAGAGAACACACGACACATGATGCATCAGTCAACGAAGACGGTGCCGCGTCCCCTCCATCGGCACCCCGAACTCGCAAAGACCAGCCCGTTGCTCAGCATGCAGTCCGGGTCGTATTTTTCTTTCAGCTCCATCAGCCTATGCACATTTTCCCCCCAGACGCGTTGGCCTCGCGCTCTAGGCGACGCGTAGTTGGGATAATCCCGCAGCGGGCCGCCCACGCGTGCTTGTCTGTCCTGGGTGATTTGGTCCAAGTCTTTGAGCGCGGACATGGCCAGCATGTCGTTGGCGGCGTCGAGGTAGGCCGGCGTGAAGAGCGTCTGATGGCCGACGGTCGAGTGCGGCCAGGCCGTGCCGTCGTCCGCCTTGGGCGCGAAGCCGTTGAGCCCGGGAAACATGTACTGGACGATGAATGACGCCGTGTAGGGCTTCTCGCCGCGCTTCTGAAGCTCATCGAGGTACGCATCAAACTTTGTGGTCACGTTGGCCAGGTAGTCCACGTCAATCTCGGTCGTCTGTCCGCCGTAGAAGCCGCGCCGGTACCCATACGGATAAGCAGCTTCGCCAACGAAGCACAGGTCCGAGTAGTACTTGGTCTCCAACACCATCTTCTTGGAGGTGTCTATACCGGCGAAGAGCTCGCGGAATGTGTCCTCGTTGTTCAGCTGGTTCGGGTTGCCGGCATCCTCAAAGTGCACCGTGATGAGCAGCGTGCGCCGGGCGTACGTCTCAGGCGTGGCATGCGCCATGTCGGACGACAGGAAGCCAACGCTGTAGTACACGACGCTGAAGGGATCCGTGTTGTTGTTGAAGAAGGCGACGGTCTGCTCGCGCAGACGAGGCACGTCCTGGTCGTCAATGTAGTAGAAAGCCAGCGTGCTCCTCTTGGGCTCCGGCACAGCCTCCTGCCAAAACCGGGTGACGATGCCGAACTGCCCGCTGCCGCCCTGCAGAGCCCACAGGAGGTCCTTGTACTTGTCGTCGCTTTTCGAAGCCATGACCGTCTTGCCCGACGGCAGCACCACCTCGACCTGCACCAGCCTGTCGGACGCAAAGCCGTACGCACCCGCCAAGAAGCCGATACCGCCTCCGAGCGAGAAGCCTCCCGTGCCGACGTTGGCCACTCGGGCCCCGATGGCCGTGTACCCCGTCCCGTTGGTCGCCGTCTGCACCTGTCCCCAGTTCGCTCCCCCCTCGTACTCCACGGCGGTGATGTTGGTCGTCTCCGTCCCATGCCTCACCGCAAAGTCACGCACGACACGCGAGCGATTCATCCACGACAAGTCCACCACGAGGCCGTACGAGCTGCTGGCGTTGGTCTGGCTGTGTGCGCCGCACACGACCGCGAAGTCCCTCCCAAGCGGCGACCGTCGGGCCGCCTGCATCGTGAGGCTCACGTCGCGCGTGCTGGACGGGTACACGACCACGGAGGCGTTTTTGCCGAACTGCGTGCCCCAGTACCGGCGGGAGTTGGCCTGCTGCAAAGGCTGGCCGAGGCAGGATATGGCTGACGAGGGGGAGAGGACCCCGCTGAGCCATTGGAGGCCTTTGTCTGCGGATACGCAGTCGCCCTGGACGACGGCGCCTTGTGCAGGACGGGGGAAGGCCAGCAGCGAAATGGCGGCGGACCACATGGTGTTGAGGTTGTTGATTATGTGTGTGTTTGGGTTCTCTTCTATACACGGCGGCTCGAGGGCCGGAGACGACTCGTTCTCACCTCTGCAAGGGGAGAGAGAAGAGGCACGGTCCGGAACGCTTGGACTGGTGGTGCTGAATGATGAAGGTTTGCTTCACTCATATACACAGCGACTTGTACAGCAACAACGGACAGGCCTGGTCTAGGCCTCCATTTAATATGAAATGAGCAAGCTATTGTCGGTTTCTGCCCCAGGGCAGGGGTCGAGAGGCGACTTCGCACTCATGATGACGATATCAACTTGCCTGAGCCGCAGCATGGTGTTGGCGCGAGCGTCTATCATGAGGAAGTCGATGGATCGACAAGTGTCAGTGCGTCGCACGTGGAGAAGACGAGGCCATTCAAGACTTCGACCGGGGGGTCGGTGTTGGCCATGTTGGGTTACGGAAGTCTTTTGCCGAGCGTGCCTGTTGGCGCTGATGTTGCCTGTTTTGTGCGGCGACCGGTGTTCTAGAAGTGTTGGGGCTTCCTTCAATGATGTTGCTGAGCTTGTTGGTGCTGATGTTGCCCTTTTCTCTGCTATTTTGTGCGGCGACGTGTGTTCCTTGAAGCGTTGGGACTTCCTTGACTGTGTTCGCCTAGCCCGTTGGCGCTGCTGTTGCCTTTTCGTTGCTGCCTAAACGTTTCGTGTGGCCACTGGCACCGGCCTATACCTTTTTTTATCAATGTCAGGGCTCCTGTCTTGGTGTGTCTGTTGCCGCGAATCTTCATCTTTCGTGTTGTTTGCTTCGCCTAATGGGGGGGGCCGATCCCACGGTCATTTCAAGTCAGACTTTCCTGCCATGTTTCTCTGGCTAATGATGACGCCGATCTATGCCTTTTCAGGCCACAGCCTTTGCTGTTCCTTGCGTGCTTGTAGGCCCGTAGGTCACGCCGCCGTGGACGGAACCGGTCCGGAAGCAACTTCCGCCAAGATTCAACCGTTTACTCTTGTGTCCTTGCCACATTTCGACTCTCGGCCATGAACCGCATCTCAGTGCGGCAATTCCTCGCAAATCTCTCACGCTCCGTCCGCATTGTACAACGACGGGGGCGCCGATGAGCACAGCCAGGGAAAAATTAGTGCTCATCGTTGAAGGCTATTGTCGTCGTGTAAGCTGCGCCGCGATGACGAAAGGGGGCCAACAGAAGTTGGAACGACGCCGCTCTCAATACGGACAATGAGGCGCCACGCCCGCAACAATGTTCCTCCTTACACTAGGTACTCCATTTTCCGTTGCTACTGCGCGCACGAGCACACCAGCGAAGCTTGTTGAAGAAGCCCTGCTATTGTTCCTGGCCGCAGCGCCCGAGGGGGGTATGACGCATCATCACGGAAGTTCGGGACAAAGAACACCCTGGCCAACGCTCGGACGAGGGCCGTCTGATGTGTTATTCCGGGACGGAGTACTGCCGATGCTGGGAGATTGGTGCGTGATTTTTTTTTTTATTTCCTGGCATCGGCAGGGTTTTGATCCGTGGGGGGGGGGGTTTGGGGGTTCACAATGAGCATTGTTGCAGTGGCGCATTGTGAGATGCGGACTGTTTAGGGAGGGATGCGTTTGGGCGGCTGCGTGTGTGCGTTTGATGAATGCAGAACACGCACTGCACGTGGCGCAGATGGTGGTTCATGACGCCGATAGACAGTTCTCTACATCCCCGAGGGGCGAGCCGACGGCGACGGAAGTGTCGGACTGTCGATTCTTCGAGGGGCAGGGGGAATCCTTTTTTTAGACGAGCAGTGCCGCAGACGAGATGAGCACGGCATGTGAGGGGGCCAACGCAGATGAGCAGCATCGCGGACCATATGAGTACAGCGACGAGGCAGTGTCCGTTTAGATGAGCAGTGTCGCGAACAAAATCAGCACGCTATAACGGCTACATGAGCCGCGTCGCGAACAAGATGAATACCGCATGGTAGTGCGCTCAGATGAGCAGCGTCGCGGATAATGAGTCCAGCAAGCAAAGGGCTAGCCGTCCGTTCAGAGTAGCGGCGCCGTAAACAAGAGCAGCACAACATAGAAAGGCCAACTTGTCCGAGCAGCTTCGCAGAATGCATCAGCGTGGCTTAGACCACCCGCGTTGCGAGTGTGCATGTCGCAAGTCGGTCGAGCAAGGGTGTCGGATGGGCGCGAGATAACAGCGACGAGGCAGTGTCCTGCATGTGACGGCGATGCTGACAAGAGGCAAGGCAGATGACGAGCTGCGCGCAGACCATCCGGCCTTGAGACAAGCTAGGGTCCATGAAGTCAAGTCATTGCGTTCTGCGTCCATGTGGACAGCAGCAGTCGTCATGCTTTCGGCTGCGGGGGCTTCAACAGACTCGACAGCAATAGACTGATGCCGTGCCGACTATTGTGACTGTGGCCATGTGATCGAGTGCACATTCACTCGCTTCGCTTTGACAACATGCTTGGATGTGGCATACTTCTTTCCATGACACGTACTCTGTTGACAGCATGACCATCGATATGTCATGCCATGTACGGACATGTTTCATGGAGCGTGCTATCCGAAATGAAAGCTTGTCAATCGTGCATGTCTGCATTCCATCGTTCAAATGTCACCTCATGTACAAACATCTTTCATGAAGCGTGCTATCCGAGATGAAAAGCTTGACAATGGTCGTGCATGTCTGCATTCCATCGTTCAAATGTCACCTCATGTACAAACATCTCTGCGTTCCACGCGAGATGGAAGCTTTGAAACGGTCGCGCATGTCTGCACCTTGTCGCCTCGTTCCCCTAGCATCTCAAGATATGCTCTGCAGAGCTGTCTTGGCGCGTTGAATCGTCATACCCAAGGCGCTGCATTGCTATACAGTCTCCGCACACCATCTGGGCAATATGCATTACTTGTCTCAAGAGCCGTCTTTTCCTCTTGCTTTTCCCCAATCTGACCAAAAGAAAATTCTGTACACCGTACATAATGCCTGTTATCCAGCCATCGCTGCTGTTCAATATGTACATATCTCTTCAGGCAAGCACTTCCTCACACCTCACAGATGTGACCTGGCGCGTAACATCTGCTTCCTCCCCCCTTCGAGATATCCAGATTGTCGCGGCATCATGAAACGGTTGTGGTGCCCGATGGTCCATGAAGACCACATATTTGACCAACAATGACGTTGAGTGATAGAACGGATGTGATAGCACACGGGAAGGAGCTTCATATCTCCGAGGTCTACGTCAGAAATGAGCAGCTTCGTCACTGCGGTACAAGGAGGCGCAGTGTAATATCAGTGTGTGTACAGCTATACTTGTACGTTTCGGCGTCAATACATCGCGTGTCCATGCAGCAGCTTCTGCATCACCTAGTCGAATCTCATCTGCTCTGCGAAAAGGAATCAATGTGATTGTATTGTTTCGCATCTTTTCTCTTCCATCATCGGGATATATCCAATATCTGCAACAAGCAATGGTAAACCTTGTATGTGTATTCCAGCGTCTAGATTCCTACGGCAGTCTCGGCATCATCGTTTCAAAGCATCATCATAAGTACAGTACATGCGAAAAGCAAGACTGTACTCATGGCTCGGCTTCATAAGGTCACGTCTCTATGAAGCAGCCTCGGCATCGCCAACCTGTCGCGCCACGCCCAACTTCTCCTCATACCCGCCTTCGCCGCCTTCTCATCCGCCTGCTTCTTCGTATCGCTCACAATCGCCCATTCCGCAACGGTCGCGCCCGTGCCGTTACTCGACTCGATATGAGCAGAGTCCAGCCCCTGGTTGCCCGAAATGATGAGAGTGGCGAAGTGCCCCGCCGTCACGGGCTTTTCTAGTACAACGTCGGTGGTGTTCCCGACGGGAATGACAACGGCATCCAGGTCCGTCACGCCGACCTCGTACGGATCTGACACGACGACGCCCTTCTGCTGCCACACGACGGTGTACTGGGATGCGTTGGTATGTACGGCCGCAATGTCCTCGAGGGGCCGGTCGTGGAACACGACCGTGGCGTTCACGGGCGGGTGCTGCGCCCAGTTGAAGTGGAAGCTGGAGATGGCTGCGCCGACGTCGTCTTGCGCAAAGGGGATGGTGAGGGCACTGGGCGAGTCGGCTCGTGCCGGCTCCCACTTTGTTGCTGTGGCGCCGTCGTTGGCCGCCATGGGGAACTGGCCCGGCTCGTGGTCTTGGGCGGACTGGGCGGGTCGGCATTGGACGAGATTGCCTGGTGTGGTGTTGATGAGGCCTGTCTTGCGGTTGGGGACGGTGACGCGCCCCTTTGGGGGAAGCATGTAATGCTTTGCCGTGGTGTTGGGCGAGCTGCCGCCCACGTCGATGGTGATGGATGAGTTGGCGAAGCGGGTGTCGGCCGTATCGAGGGGTTGGACGTGAGTGGCGTGCTGTATGGTTGTGTGCGTGGCATTTGATGCGGCGCTCAAAGGCCACCCGCGCCAATAGAAGGTCCGGTAGCCGAGGTGAGAAAGCTGCGGCGGTAGGTTGGGGTTGATGTGCAAGATGTCGTCAGGGAGGAGGCGCAGTCCGAGGTAGCCGAAGAGGGTGACCTGGTTGGCGCCGCCGTGGCCGGTCAGGAAGGGGAAGGCAGGATGCGTTCCTCCGTTGACCGTTGGACTGTCCTTGAGCTGCTCCGAGAGCTGGTAGAAGGGCGCGCGCACGTAGGGCTTGTACGCGTATTGGGAGTACGTGTACGCGGCGCAGCCTGAGGGGGAGACATCGTTGGCCACGATGGAGAAGAAGGCCCATGTCATGGCCGGACCATCGGGAGACTGTTTGTTGGCGTACTGATGAGTTGGAGTCTAGAATTAGCTTTTGTAGGACGGCAAGGATATATCTCGTGCAATCGCATCCACACTCAGAGGCAACTTCAAGCAGAAGAAGAAACATGCCACTCACATAATTCAAATCATTCAACGAGTCCTGCGCCGTATAGTTACTCATATACGACAACGGGAACGTGTTAAGAATAACATCAGCCTGCTTGACGGCCGCCGTGCCGTTCATGGTAGTGAACTCGAGCGTGATGCCGTTCTCACGCAACACGAGGACGTTGTCCGCCATGCTGTCCCAGGTCGAGTTCTTCGGACGGCCAAACTGATCCCGGAGGCTGTTTGCCGTCTGAAGCGTCTCGGCAATGAGAGGCATGGTGTAGCCGCCTGCGTCGACGCGGTTGGCATATTCGTCCTTGTCCACGCTCAGTCAGCTGATGTTTCTTCTTCTGTCGTCCTGGGTCCAGGACGAATCACTCTACTCACCGGATCGGTCATGTTCGTCAGAGTCCAGCGAGTGCCGTTGGGCGCGAGTAGCTGCGAGTACACGGTAGCGATGGAGTCGTAGATGGGGAATAGATCGTCCTTGAAGGTGCGGGTGTCGCCCGTCGTTACCCATTGGTTCAGGAAGGACAGGCCAATGTCGCCGCTGATATGGTATTCGTAGTCCCAGCAGGGCCCTGTGCCTGTGCAGTTCCCGTAGCGACCGCTTGTCCACGAGTAGATGGCGGCGTCGTCGGAGAAGGAGCTGTGGTTCTTTGAGCTGGTGTAGCTGGTCTGAGCGTTGGCTTTGGCCTGGCTGTAGTGCTTGACGCGGTAGTTGGTGATGCGCTGGGCCGACTCGGGGTGTGACACCACGAGGCCCGGCTGCATGAAGAGGTCGGCGTCCCAGAAGATGAGGCCAGCATAGGCATCCGACGTCAGGCCACCGACGCTGATGCTGTCGACGTTGACGGGGGCATCGGCCAACAGCTTCTGTGCGTTGGGACCGACCGTGTTCTGCAGCAGATAGAAGGGGTTGGTGACGGCGATGATGGCCGAATCGATAATGTATTCGTCATCGGGCAGCGTTCCGTTCTGGGGGTCGGCGAAGTTGTCGACCGAGTGCGAGGGCATCACAGCCGCCCATTCTTTCACGTGGCCCTCGAGGGACGCTCGCAAGCCCCGATTCTGGGCACTGGCCGCCGCTCGACGCGCCGTGTCCCGAGGGTCGGCGAAGGCGTCCCCCGAGGCGATGCCCACGTACTTGGTGACGCGGATGGGCTTTCCGGCTCGGAAGCGGACGGGCAGCGACTGCGCAATGGAAGAGGCGTTCGCGCTGGCAATGTACGGCGTCCTATCGCCCGACACCCGTTTTCTGGCTGCCACATCTACTCCCTCAGAGCCCGTCATGTTGGTGTAGACAAAGGCGGTGACGTTGGAGACGCCCAACGGATGCACTGCCGAGTACAGCGCGCCGTTGTCCTCACCCGAAGTGACAAAATCGGAGCGCACAGCCGAGGTGCCATCAATGACATTCACAACGGTGGCATTGCCGTCCGCCGAGGGCACAATCTCCATGTCCACGACGGCCTCGTTGATGTGCAATTTGTTGGCGAACAAGAGGTATTTGATGTCGTAGTGCGCCGACGAGGGCGAGGGCGGCGTCCATCTATAGGACCAGGTGAGCACGCCGGCGGCGAAGTCGAATTCGGAGCGGAAATTGGTAATGGTCGCGTTGTCCACGGCCGAGTTCAGGAAGACGCCGTGGCCGAGGTCGAGCACCAGGCCGCTCCAATGCGGAAGGCCGCTGATGTAGCTCTCGTAGCCGTACTGCTGCAGCCATGCGAAATTGGTGTTGACAGGCGACCCGAGCTGGGCGTTCCAGAAGCCGGCGACGGTGGCAAAAGACTGCCTTCTCCCGTACAGCGGCCAGCCATCGATCACGTCGTCGCTGCTGCTGACGAGCGTCGCGTTATCGATTTCAAAGAAGGGGCCGACACTGGCCACATTGATGCCCAAGTAGCCGTTGGCGACGGCGCCTCGCGACTGGAATCGGCCCTGCTCGAGCCTTGACGTGCTGAGGATCCAATTGTCATTGTCCCAAGTGACACCGGGGAAGTCCGTCTTGTACGTGGTGTGGTTGCCGGTGAGCGTCTTGTTGGATGCACCATATCGCGACATGCACTTGGCGACTCGTTCGTCGTCGGAATTGGCGTCACAGAGGACGGCGCTGCCGAGCATAAGCAGTATCGTCGTCCTGAGTAGCTATGACAGTCAGACGGCAGGCCAGCCACGGTGCCAACTGGATGGAAACTCACCTTGGAAGCCATTGTTGCCGGATGTCGGGCTTTCGCAAGTGTCAACTCTGTGATGAAAGACAAGCACCTGCGAAGATCACCGCATCACCGTGAGGTTTTCCCCCCTTATTTCTCGCTCGGCAGTGTAACGCCAGATGGTGGTGGGAGGGAGGAGGGAGAGAAATGTCAGATTCATCTTTGTACACGTCCAATGAGCCCATTTGCGCGGCCAGAGCTGACGGTCGGACGCCAACCATTGCAGCCGCTCGATGCCCATCCCCGCCGGAAAAAGAGTTCAAGCCAGCTTTTGGATGCATCAGTCAAGCGGGCAAATCGCATCTCGGCCGCCTCAATCTATTTCGGCCCGTGCGTCAACACCACCACACGGCGCGGTGACGTGCACGCCGCACTCTCGAGGTGTAAGCCAATTTGCGACACCACTCGGTGCTGTGCATTCGCGCATTTTTTTTGTCCTTTTTGTTTTCTTCTTCGTAAAGTCTCCTTCGTGGCCAGTCCATCAAGAGGCTGGCTGTCCGGGACGCAGAAAAAAAAAAAAAAAGGTTTGAGACCCAATGGTCAATCTGCGCCATCTACGTCATGGCTAGGATTTGAAAAGTGCGGGGATCCTGGTGGGAACTCGCAACCCTTTCGGCCGGACAGAGCTTTTTCGGCTTCATCTTCATCCCCTTCAGCTCCGACAAACTGCAAGCGCTGCCCACTGCAGCTTGACGCTATGAGCCATTTCGGTTCTTCCGACGAGGGCGCACGCGAACACCATCAGCAGGCTCCCGCTGGGAACACCCGCTTGCCTTGCCGCCCATCATTCCTCTTGGACACTGGCCCGATCCCCTGTTCATGCATCTTTATCCATATTAGGCTCTGGCCCAGCCGGGTGCCTGGTTCATATAGAGTAAATCAAGGGTGCGGGCCTCAGCGTCGCGTCGGCGCATTGTCGTCGGTGCGATGCTACGCTGTCCATCAGAGCGCTCCGAGGCAATGGTTCGCCCTTTGCTCCGTGTGAAAGTTCCCATTGCAGTCCCCCCTTTGTCGAGAAGCTGCCACCGAAGGGCGCATCGGAGCACCCCGGCCTCTGGGTCATTTGGGATCTGCTTTGTCATGAGTCTTGTGATGACTGTGAAGAAGGTGATGTGATTGATATGAATTGAACAACATCACGATTGTCTGAAGATTTGTTTTTTTTTTTGTATTTCTTAGGGGCCTTGCTGCAACATTCACCAAGACCATCGTAGACTGATCCGGGGACATGATTCAGGATGAAAGGGTGTTCCCCCTATCCTTTCGACCCAAGTTGACTCGCAACCTTGGAAAAGAAAAGGCAAGAGAGAAAGGGGTAAATGACCCCAAAAAAAAAAGGAAAGAAAAAAAAAATCAACTTTTTACATTGAGAAAATGAAAATATAGAACAAAAAAATGAAGGATCTCGACGCTTCAGTTCACAGCCGTTTGATTGTAGTTCAGATCACAATGATGAGGATGCTGTAAGCAGTACTTGGGTACCAAGGGCGCCGCTTGAATACCGTTGGCCACGAGAAACTCGCGAAAGTTCAGAATCCGTTGCGTCATGTACGTCGTCCGCTTCACACCCGTCCCGGGATCCCTATTACCCGACCACACCAGCTCCGCGAGCGCAGCGGCCCTTGGCCACATCTTGCCCGAGATGACCGTGTCGTCCACCTGCTCCGACCACAGCGCCGCCTCGGCTCCAATGATGTGCTTGGCCTGTTCATCCGTCAAGTTGGCCGTAAAGTCATAGTCGTAGATGCGCTGCCACGTCTTGTAAGGTGCGCACCACGAGCCACCCGGCCCCCCATAGTTGAAGGAGAAGGTGGCGCCTTTGGGGTCGGGATTGGCCTGGGGTGAGTTGTACCGGGCGTCATTCGTCACGTAGCCGCCGTAGCCGCAGTCCAGGTAGAGGAAGTCGGCGCTCGACACAATCACGTCGTACCCGGCTTTTGTGAGATTGGCGATGTTGGCGACGCCATTGTTCCACGACTGCATAATGACCTTTGTGGATACGTTCTTTGCACGCGCATCGGCCGAGAGCACTACGTCCTCCCACATGATGAGGCGGCGGTCCTTCTTGCCGCTCTTCTCCTCGGACATGAAGATGGGATCGTACGCTCTGTCGATCCAGTGCTGGTTGAGGTCGAAGGCCGTTCGCGTCTTGTCCGCCGCGTACCAGTCGCGGATGGCTTTGCTGAAGTTGAAGCATCCAACTTGCAGCTCGTCGCCGCCGACGTGGAACAGGTTGTCGGCGAACATGCGCGAGACCTCGGAGTAGACCTGTGATACCACCTCGTATGTCCTGGGGTTCATGACGTCCAGCTGGCCTGGATTGGGTTGCACGGCAGTATGGTGAGGCCAATCGTCGTTGGACCACCAGCTATTGTCGCAGGTGACAATCTCCGGGTCGACCCGCCGCCAGCCCGAAGCGCAGTGTCCTGGCATGTCGACCTCGGGAATGACACGAACGCCGCGCGAGCGCGCGTACAGGATGACATCGGCCACGTCGGCGGCCGAGTAACTCTCGCGGAGTGAGTAGGCATCCGCAGCCATTTGCGGGTAGGACTGGAGCTGGACTGGCCACGATTGCGTGTCGGTCATGTGCCAGTGCAAGATGTTGAGCTTGGACAAGGCCAAACCTTCAATCTGTTCCTTGAGCTTGGCGACCGAGATGAAGTTACGTCCCGTGTCCACCATGACGCCCCGATGGGGATACTTGGGATGATCCTTGATGGTGACGGGCTGTTCGACGAGGAGGGGTACATCTGCCCCGCGTACGATGATCTGCCGCAGCGTGGTGAAGGCATGGAGAGCACCCCAGGCAGTCTGGGCCTTTATCTGGATGACGGACGACTCGCGCGTTATCTCGATGGTGTATCCCTCGTCGACGCCATGCTGCAAGTCGGCGGACCAGTCGGCGACCTCAACATTGACTTGTTCGAGCCACGGGCCGCCGATAGGACCATCACCGGTGTCGTTCCCGCCGCCCACATCAGCCCTTTTGACAACCTCCCCACTACTACTGGAGTTGGGAAAAGGTGCAAACTTTGGAATGGGCTTCTCGATGGCCTGAGGCACCCATGCTAGGGTGCGTATGGCCTCAAAGTTACGATTCCAGGCGTCGAAGACAACCTTGGAATTGCTTCCCGGATTCGACCAGTCTGTGTTGAGGCGCAAATCCAGCCATTCCACGGGCTTGGGTCCTGTTGAGCCCCAGCTGATTTCTTGTGGCGCAGGAAGCGGATTGACCTGAACGGCAGCGCAGTGGACCGTGACCAGCAGGCCGGTGAGCAGAGCAGAGACGGACTGGTGACGGCAGAGCATAGCGACGGGCGTGGTGCAGTGCCGTTGCCCGCGAGTAACCTGTGTGTCCTCTGCTTTTTCCTCGTATGCCCGATGCTCGTGTTTTTTGGTATTTTGGGGGGGTTAAGGCCCTGTTTCGTCCCTCTTACTACCCTGCGCGAAGGAAGAGAACGGCGCAGAAGAAAGGAAGAGAGAAGAAAAAAAAAGAAAGAAAGAAAGAAAGAAAGACTGACTGGTGCTGTGAGGCGGGAGGGCGAAGATGCAAAGCGAGACAAACAGCCGAATGAATGTTGGAGTGGGCGGCGATGACCCTTTTTTTAAGGATGCAAAGTGCCGATACCGAACACTAACGCGCGCAAGTCTTCGCAAGGCAGTGTGCGAACCGGGCATGCAGCGATGTCTTTTTTTTTGTTCGGGTTTTCATCCATGTCGCTCACACATCCATGCACGCACACGCACCCTGCTGTCCGAGGTGGCCAAGGTGGCATGGCCGTCATGCGCATGTGCAGAGTACGTAAGGTAATGAAAAAAGACTGGATTTGAAAAATCAGCTTGTAGCGCATGCACCTCTGTCACCCAACCATTTCAAGAAAGAACGCAGGACATCGGGCAGGTCGGTAGGCGGGCCATGAGCATGGGCTGCTGACTCTTTGCCGAGTTGGAATGGAAATGGGAAGGACCAAAGGGGAGGGTCAGATGCGGCAACCATCATTGAGGTGCCTTCCTCTTTCCGTTTTGGCGCTCTTGTGCAGTGTTCCACTTGTCAGACACGAACCACGGGTCGCACAGGACTCACCGGCCCATCGCAACGTAATCCTCGTGCGCTTTCATTTTTTTGCTTTTCTTCTTCGTATCGAAAGAGGAGAGGACGTTCATTGGTTTGATGATGCACAGCCCAGCCCAGCCCGTGGTCCCTGTTTCAACAAGAGAACAAACAACAGTGACATTGTCATGAGGTGACGTTGACGTGGCATTGCGGGGGATGGGCAGGGCAAGAAAAAACGACGGCAACGCCAGTCCCTCGGCCTGGGCCGTTCACAAGGAAAAAGTCGAAAAAGGGGGGAGACGGACAAATTCGCAGCGGGAGAGTCGCATGAATACCACCAGTCATGCGACAGGTCTGCGTCCCATATCATCAGGGACCCATGATTGGAAGTCGATAAGTTGGGAAATCAAGGTCGCGAATCAAGCTGCAACTCCACACACCGACTATGATTGCACCATATGCAATATCATGCCTCCCCTGAGCAAAATACAGCATGTCGGTGCTCATCACGCTTCCTGCTTCACCGTCGGCGTTTCATAGACCCGAAGCTGCTCCATGGCCAAAGCTTTCGCCAGAGGAATGCGTGCGACGCGGAGAAATTATACAATTCCGCCATCGCGTCCTTTGACTTCTCATGAGCTTCGAATGGTCGAGGAATAAGGGGAGCGCCACCAGTCCATCGAGTGAAGTCAGACATTCCGAAAATACATCATGCGACTCAGTAAGCCCATCTTCAGTCCTATACCAATCCTGCGCCCTCCAATACCTTCACCATGGTTTCTTCCAAAATCGACATCGCAGCCACCGCCAAATGCGGACAAGAAGCGTAAGTGCCGACCGCGCCCCCTGCTTTTGGGTCCTCAAAAGAGGAAGCTTGGACCGCTTCCCTTTCCCGGTTCTTGTTCACATCATGCATTGATCACCACGTGCCACAGCTCTCCTTGCTAGGCGCTCGTAAATCGTTTCACCGATGTTGGTCGCGAATCCGTACCAGCGCCTTTGATTACCCCATTTGGACGCCTTGCGCCCCAAAGCCTTGATCACCTGCATGTTTTACGTCTTGACACCAGCCTCGCAGAAGTCTACAGCAATGAGAAGGGGTTTGGATGCAAATCGCATGAATGGAGCAGCCAAAGCAACGGAGAGCAGTGGCAGCGCGGCAAGAAAGTCTGGTAGGAAAGTTGACAAAGGACTGACAGAATGACGGCTGTTCAAACATTGAAAAAACTGAAAATATAGCGTCAAGGTCGACAGTCCAAGTTCTTTTCATCCCAGCTGTCGTTCGACAACCACAAAAGAACCTCTGCGGTCATGTCGCCCAAGACCCCTGATCGTATTGATCTGGCAGTCCCCTTATGTCACGAACACCAGAACAAGACAACGCTTTTCGGGGTTCGCTCAGTGTTCGCTGGCCCCGTGATGTTCACAATCCACTCGCGTTATGCACACTGGGTTGCAACCCAGATCAAGGAGCAAAATAAGAAGTGAACAATACACATTACGTACGTTACATAAATACACAATGAATCTGCTTTCAGGTAGTGACCGACCCAACACAACCCCTTTCGTACCATCCGCAACCGCCAATTAGTCGACACGCCCGCCAGGTTTATTCATGGAGACAATCCCAACATCTTCAGCAGTGGGCTCACATAGACGTCTACTACCGTCCCAGACATCTGAAACCCGACATTAGCGGCGTACCTGGTCCTCACATTGCCCGGGGGATCGTATCGGCACACAAGGTAGGTCGCCGTCGGCCACCCAAGATTCGGGCACACCGCGTACGCACAGCCAACCTTGGTCGTGCTTTTCCACACGACCTGGGTGAAGTGCCCGACGTCATTCAACAGACCGGGAGGGGAGACCCAATTGTAGAGTTTTCGTTCTAATCCCCACGGGTTTACGAACAGGCTTGGGACCTGCGGAATGGAGTACCATGCGAGGTTTTCACCATAGCTCTAGAGGTATTACGTCGGTCAGCGATGGGGCTTATTCTGTGGCTTAAAACAGGCACTGGCTAACTGACCCCATGTTGTAGAAGGCACTGGTTTGCCCAGGCTTGAGCCTGAGCGGCCAGCCCGTCATCCCAGGTAAGATTGGCGGCGTCATGCTGCGAGCGGAAGAAGTTGTGCGCGTCAAGCATTTCATCCTGAAAGGTTCTAAACACAGCCAAAGCGCCGACGGCCTCGGGGGCTTTGACGTTCTGCACGTCGAAGTCGCTAGGTGGCTCAATAGGCGCCGGGACGTAGTCATCTGGCGTCTCTCTACTGGGGATTGCGTGGTATTTCGGAGGCTCATTTTTCGAATCATTTCCACGTTTCTCAAGCAGACCGTCGTCGGGAGTTAGGGGAACGGCGTAAACCAGAGTGGTAAATACGAGAAGACTTGAGAGGATAGATTTCATGGTGTTTGCTCAGAAGATAAAGAAGACAAAATGCGGCTGTTTTGCAAGTTGCGAATGGTGATGTGATTCTCGTCATGACAGACACGCAGGCTACGTTTCATCTTTATAGTCGTCTGAGGCGCAACAGCAGGAAGACCTCCCGCGATTCCGCCTTCTACGCCTCAGACTCGGCTCCCCGTCAGAGTTCCATCTGCTTAGCCGACACGGCAGGAAACTTGCTGAGCATCTGCCGCTAAATGGTCAAGATCTGCACCCGTGGTATCCTTGGTGTTGCGAATTCGGATCTTCAGTATGTGATATCATCGGCGTTCTGCGTCGTGTGGTCAATGCAACCTTTCACATCGAATGCAACGTCTTTTGCTCCCAAGGGCACAGCATCATGTAGACACCCATGCCGAGTGAACTCACGAGGTCAATATTGCCGAGCATTCCTCGAGCCTGGGCTTATTGTTCCCTGACGTCGGTTGGCTAAGCGGTTCAGTGACTGCTCCGGTTCCCCGGAGGGGGGGCCTTGATGACACGCGGTGGCGTCGAGTCGATCAGCAGCAAGAGTAAACTTCTTGCACGCCTCTCTCAAACTTGGACAGCAGGAAAGAAGGAAACAAACGGACTCGCAGAGTGTATGAAGAAAAAGTGTCCCTTAGAAACAGAGTCAGAAGCCTTCTCGCGAACTTGCAGACTCCTCGAGACAAATTCGCAGGCACTAACATGTTCTTCTCATGTGAGCCAACTAATGACGCGCTGCGAGCTCGCCCATCGGAGCACTTTCGCGGTCGGCAAGTAGGACAGTCATAGCAGGCAATTGAATGACGCCTGAGCCGTCCAGCAAATGGCACGAATTGGCATTTCTGTCACGCCTCACGCAGCGACGTCAATGACGTGAAGAGTCAGACCATCAAGATCACACTGGCACGAAGGAAGGACAACATCCATGTCTCGAGTGGCAAAAGTGAAGTCAGCCAAGAGCCCCTCAATTCCTTTCAACATCCACCGGGGCTCAAATAAACTTTGGTTTGCGGGAGGAGCTGCGCATGTCGAGGAGGGGTTGGTATGATATGACGAGGAGGCGTTTGCGCAGCCGGCGCGAAAGCTGCTCCTGACGTCGTGCATGCTCGGTATATCGCGTTGACTTTTCGGCTACACTTCTCAACGACAGGGCTTGCAAATTCACTTGGTGAGAGTTGGGTGCCGAAAAAGTGTGGAGATGGGGATGCCGTAGGGTGTATCACGTTTGTGGCTGTAGTCCGTGATTGTCACCAACCCTCTTGAAGGACATCGATCACTTGCCAATTAATCAGAATGGACGATAACAAGACGAACGCGTCGCACAAGACCTAATCCTCCATGCTGGTTCATCCCGGAGCAATGCTCCAAACAACATAAGCGTCTTGACAACGTGCAATCGCATGTGTACACGTGGCGAGATGGCTGTTATCGACCATTTACATCTCGACGCGCTTTCTCGCAAATGTAGAGAATGGTTCAAAGGTCATGAGCAGATCGCGATACACACCTGGGCGCTGCAAAAGCCATCGCCACCTGATGGAAGTCTATCCCGTACGCCTTATCCCCTCACTGGACGGCGTATCGTCCGCGGCTGCAAATGTTTGCGCAAACAGCCGAACGGTATCACACCCGGGCGATTTTCGCAGATACTGCCGATACCCCGCCAACAGTCAACGCCGTAGAAAGGGGTGCGAAAGCGACAGCTCAATCATGGGTGTGCGCTGGGGATTCCCGAGACAAGCCATAACGGCCGAGTCATGATGTCCACATCCTGTTATTCTGACACCCTGAGAACATGTTTGCTCGTTTCGTGCAGTCCTTGTCCAACCGCAACGACCCTTGCTCCGACAATTTCAGTGCTCGTGTTTTCCAAAATAGAGGCCATCACTTCCGACAAAGTTGAATACATGATCCACAAAGGCGTTCGCAGTTGCCTTGATGCGTAACGTTGCAAGCGGCAAAGTTTGTGGCGCCGGTCCAGCAACACTATCTTCCCTGGTTCTGTACGCTGTGATTTGCCAAGGAAAGATCATTAGTCTTTCCTCCGAGTATCAGTGGCTGGACGCAGAAACTTGCTCATGCGGGGGAGGGAGCAGTGTATCCAGGACGTGATGAACGATGCACAATTGTGAGCCGGCGAGCCGCACTTGTCCAAACAAGATGATATCAAGGTGTACGTGACCTAAAGGTCCTCAGCATGGTGATCACAGCTCCTGGCTGGAAGATTGGGCTCTCGACGCAGCCACGCAAAAAGGTCTCGTAGTCTGGGTGTAGGGTAAGTAATCTTCGCGGGATTTTAGTGACCAGTGACCACGGCCTCTTGGATCGACAACAAGTGTCCGACATCGGAGCGCAAGCATCTCCCTTTTCTTTTTTTCTCACCTCTATAAAACAAGCCGGTCTCGGAAAGAACCCCAAGGAATTCATGATTGAAGTATCCTGGATGAGATCTTTGTGAGCGAGTGAAGAAAACGAAAAAAGCCACCATGAGCCAAAAAACCGAAAACGCAACATACACCCACGGTCACCACACCTCGGTGCTCCGCTCGCACACATGGAGAACGGCCAAGAATTCAGCAGCTTTTCTGCTGCCTCTGATCGAACCAAGCATGGAGATTCTTGACATTGGTTGCGGCCCAGGGACCATCACCGTGGATTTAGCAGGCTACGTGCCCCAGGGCCGGGTTGTCGGTCTGGAACGAGCTGCGGGCGTGCTCGACCAGGCTCGCGCTCTCGCTCAGGAGCGAGGGGTACAGAACATCGAATTCGTAGAGGGCGACGCGAACGCGCTCGCCTACCCGGACAATAGCTTCGACATTGTCGTGTGCCACCAAGTTCTTCAGCACGTCAAAGACCCTGTGGGCATCCTCCGAGAGATGCGGCGTGTGGTAAAGGACGGCGGCATAGTCGCCGCGCGGGATGCCGACTTCGGAGCGTTCGCCTGGTACCCAAGCGTGGAAGGGATGAAGGAATGGCAGGCGCTGTATCGAACAGTGGCGGCGACGAATGGCGGCGAGCCTGATGCCGGTCGGATGCTGCTTGCTTGGGCGAAAAGGGCCGGGTTTCCGGCTGCTTCCATCACTTGCAGCGCGAGCTGCTGGTGCTACAGTACCAGCGAAGAGGTCTCATGGTGGAGTGGACTCTGGGCAGAGAGGACCGTGGCATCCTCGTTTGCGGACACGGCTACGGCCGCTGGGGCTGCCACGAGGGAACAGCTCGAGGCTGCGGCTGTGGCGTGGCAGCGCTGGGGTCAAGAGGATGACGCTTGGTTCTCAGTGCCAAGCGGGGAGATTTTGTGCCGGAAATCAATTTAAAAGCCCTTTTACCAATGCCTGAATAACATATCGTCGTCTTCGTCAAATCAGACCTGATGCAATTCCGTCGAGACTGGCGGAAAGGGCTGGGAAGGACCGTTATACCGCAAATCCGGAATGTGACCTGTTGTCCAGGTGAAGAAAAGACGTGCTTTAATGGAGCCAACATGAACAACAAGGGCTTTGTGAGCCCCATCACGTCTTCGAAAAGGACAGTGCGTTCAATCCGAAGTTTCTTCGACCGGGTAACAGGCCACAATCCGGGTTCGGGATATAACACGTCTACAGCCGAGACAAGCCCTTCATGAGACATTTTTTGCTTGTTGTCTCATTGACGAAGTCGAAAAGGACGGCAGATGCAGCTCGACTTGAGGTTATACAGGACATGGACTAACGTTGGCGGTGGAAGCTCAGTCGCGCATCGGCAGTTGAAAGAAAGAAGCCCGGCTAATTTGGGTGAAATGTGCAACACAGATGGACCAGACGACTTTACACTCTTGTAGGGTGTATACATGGGTTCCCACCCATTGAGCTAATAATGCAAGTGCCCATCCATCCTACACACCACTTTTTGCCACCTCAGCAATACGTCGTGCCGTCCCTGCCTTCCTTCTCCCGATACGCTATTTTCTCATCGCTGCTAGCTTTTCACTGCAACTTCATGAGCTTCAGATGAAGTTCGCTCTTGCCGCTGGCACTGGAGTGCCCGTGGACGTCGGGCTAACGCTAGGGGGTAGGTCTAGTTGGGGAGATCATGGCGATGAAGAGGTGGAGGACGACTGGGAGTTGCAGCTTGTCGTCTTCGTCAATCCAGCATCTTCCATCCTCTTTCAGCTTACTCTCCTTTAGTTCAAGCCATTATCAAGCAGCAGGATGTAGTACAGGCAAGCATCGTGCGTTAGTCTGGCGGCAAAAGAATGTTAGCTGGGAGCGGCGGTGAACGAGAGACGCAGCCAGCTCGTCACCAGGATCGTTTCATTTTGACCAATAAGCCTCCGCTCAAGTCATTATCAAGCGGCAGAATGTAGTACAGACAAGCATCGTGCGTTAGTCTGGCAGTAAAATGGTCGCCGGGAGCGGCGGTGGGCGAGAGACGCACCCGCACTTCAGTCAAGGACGAATCATGACGCCTGGCATGAAATGGGTGGTTGCAGCGATATTGTCATTGGTCTAGACGTGCATCAGCACAGCACAGTTTCACTTACCGCCTGAACTGTCATAAAAGAAGGGAGTATCTCGAGTCTGGATCTGGATCATAAGTATCCTTCTTCATCATTGAGAACCTGGTTCCGAATCATACTTGTCCTCCCTTATCATTGAGAATCTGGGTCGGGATCATACTTGTCCTCCCACATCATTAAGAAAGCCGACAAGTCATCCAAAATGGGCAAACTCTTTTACTACGTGATGCCTTCTCTCAACGTCAATCCCGAGAGCGAAGGAGCGCCGAAGCTAGGCAGCATCTTCCCCAACCGTAAGAAGATGTTCGCGCCGCTGAACCAAGATGAACATGTTGCAATCCCTGAAAAGCTCAAGAACCAGCATGCTCGTGAGTCTTCCGTTCATGAAATCGGCGCCAATTTCAGCATCACGGCAGGCATCAAAGCAAGCCTTGCTTATGTTTTCGGCTCGACAGACGTCTTGTATACCGAAGAAAAGAACAAGGGAAAGAAATACGTATCTGAGCACTTCGAGAACTTCGAGTTCGAGCCGACGGCAGAGTATGTCAAACAGGCTATGGCATCTCCATCGGTTCAAAAACACATTGATCGCGGGCGTGTCGGCAAGAAGAAAGTGCTCATGGTGACGGGTATCCAGATTGCAACTGGACTGACCGAGGAGACGACCCGATCTTCTACGCACATTCCGCAGCTTCACTTGCAGTTCCCTCTTGCCGCTCTCACTGCAGTGCCCGTGGACGTCGGGCCAACCCTGGACGTCAAGGGTGGAAAGACAACCCGCATGGAGCTGGGGCGCGCCCTTAATAAGACAGTTTTTGCTTATCGTCTCATTTGTATCACGCCGAAAAGTGATCAGGAATACAGCTTCAAGCAGATGGCAGGCGGCAAGTTCAGCTTGGAAGATAGCGATGAAGAGGTCGAGGACGAATGGCACTTGCAGCCTCTGCTTGATGATGATAAGGAGGCCGACTTATCCGAGCATGTCCGAGTTGAGATTGTTCAAGGCATGGACTAGACACTGGAAGCTGTTGGAAGAAATTCGAAGGCCTGATTGAAAAGGAACCTCGAGTCAATTAGGAGGCAGGTGTCACACAAAGATGGACGAGTGCATGGATGGATTCCACTCATTTAGCTAGCAATATAACCATCCATCCTACGCACCGCTTCCTGCCAGCTGTCACCGGAGTGTTCGTGATTGTCAGGCTGATGCTAAGCGCCTAGCCGAAAATCTTTGACCAACTGAGATGCAAACATAGCATTTTTGACATATCATACAGTCGGCTCAAGCTTGAAAGCCTCTAAGTGCTCAGATGCATACTCCTTTCCCTTGTTCTCACCTTCAGTATGTGGCGGGGAAGACGCGAAGACAGACAACCCGCATGGAGCGAAGACGCGCCCCGCATAAGACAGCTTTTGCTTGTCGTGTCGTATCCTTTGTATTCAGTAGAGAAAGGGATGGCAGATACAGCTTAGCTTGGGGCTCTACAAGGCATGGGCTAAGAGTAGCGCTGGAAGCCCAGTCGCGCGTTGGTAGTTGAACGAATCGTCAACGGTCCAATAGGCCATCATTGTATCGCTGCCAGCATTCTACCGCAACTCCATGTTATCTCTCTCCTTGTTCTGTTGCTACTCTGGCCCTTCTATCCTTGGTCCTTGGGTGTTCGCCGTCTCCGCAATCCCTTTCTCTTATGGGTGCCTTTTACCGCTAAAATAACGCATGATGCTTGTCTGTACTACGTCCTGCTGCTTAATAAAAGTTTGAACGAAAGCTCATAGGTCAAAACCATCCTTGTGGCGAATTGGGCGCGCTTACAAAGGGCAAACGTGCATTTGTCGCGAGCGGCACGGATCCTACGGCGGCCGATTCGTCAAACGAAGACGGGCCGCCCTGAAAGAACGTTGGCAACACAGAGCATTCCAGCCAGAGACGCGAGCTCCAACAGGGCCCGAAGTGTTGCGGTGTATGTGCCTACGAGGTGTCACGGAGCTGCAGCCCCCCTCCCTCTTCACAGGCCGGCGTGTCGAAGTGTGTTGGCGGGGTTGGGGGAAGCACCCAGACCATTGGGCAAACTATCTGACGACTTCTTGCAGCCACTGAGGTCATCAGTGTCTCGAATGGGGGGGCAAACTGACGAATCACGAACGATCACTCGTTGTAACAACGTCAACGTGGCAACAAATCGGCCGCTAGGTCAGCCGGAAGCACGCTGAAGAAGGCAGCCGATGGCGTGTCGAAGTCAAGTTTTGCATTCTAGCAAATAAAAGATTTTATTTCGCCTTGTATCCAGGCTTCATCTCTCCTGCTGTCGAACAATTCCCAATGTTCAATATGCTGGTAATCCCCCTTCTGGGGCGCAATCTTCTCGATCATTCTCGTTACAGAGCTTTCTTGACGGAGAGCTTCATAAACAGACTGACTCAAGAAGGTCCTCTGCTCTGTCACGCTTCCGTTTGCGTCCTCGCCGATTGTTCTCAGTGGGAGCTGCGGAGGGAGGCGTTTGTGCCTCAGTCTCGTCGGTCTCGTGGCATCCTGGAATCTCCGCCTGGGCTAAATTCTCGTGAGAAACCTGTCGATGTTCGAGTACTGACGCTAAAGGCCGTATAATTTTTTGACGAATGTACTGCCGCACTGCAGACGGAATGTCGATGTCCCCTTCAGTGCGCAGGCAAGACCCTATCGAATCTGCGATGGCAGTTACAACCGGGTCATTGTCGCCAGTACCATGACGGTTTTTCCAGGTCCTTAGTAACTCCATCGCCAACACGCCAAGCTTATTACAACGCTTCCAGGGAGGGCCGTCGCCGTTCTTGGGTATTACCTTGCCCGTGACAATTTCTAGCATGACAACGCCAAGAAAGAGCATAGCAGGGTGAGTATGATCCTGCTTGGGCTCGATTGGAGTGAATACTTCTTTCTGGAGATTGATAATGATATGGGGCAGTTTGAGCCCGACATCAGAGTCAATGTGACAGTTGGCAAAATGAATGTCCGCGCTGTCCCAGGATATCTGGAAGGTGAAGTTTGGGTAGAACAGGGGCATCGATTTTGCCAGGACGTAGCATAGTATCAGCTTCTCACGGACCGGGTAGCTGGACATGTCTAAACCGCAGCTGCCTTCGCCATTAAGAATTTGTCGCAGGCTTGTCATGTCCTTGTATTCGCTGATAGCTCCATCTCTAAGTTTCGGCCTCAAGAAGTAAAGTTTTCCCTCGTTTGCCACAAGATTCATCTGAAAGCCGTCGAAGTTGTCCATGTAATAGCATATATCCTGGTGAATTACTTGTGCGTCATGCCGAGTCTTTCCGGCAGGGCTAGTACCAAATCAGATGTCATGCAACGAATCGTAGTGTTGACGGAAGACTGACTTACTTTGCAAGATCTACGACAAGATTCACCACTTTCCAGCGTTTTGAAACCTTGTGATTGGGCAGAGCAAATCCGAATGCCGTGGATTCAGAGCTGAGCTGCTCGTCGAGTTCTTTGGCAGAGAGATGAGGCGATACCGGACAATGTCGCGTCAAACTGAAGCTGACCTTTTCCCTGTCCGACAAGTGGAGCGAGCGGTTGCATTTGAGAACCAATTGTTTCTGCAGAAGATTGCATGCAATGTCGATGGGAGACGGACAAGCCGGACTGGTTACAGCCAGGGTACGCGAGCGCTCGAGTTCTTTCCTGGCCTGTTGAAAGGGGATCGTGAACTTTTTGCGCAACCGTCCAAGCTTGATTTCATCCGGAAACAGTAGAAGTGGTGGGTTTCCAAGTTCTCCCAAATAATGTTGACGTATCTCAGTCGGTTCGGCACATAGCGGAGGTTTAACGTCCTCTGCCAGAGCCGAGCAAGATTTGTAGATAGGTTGACGGGAGTACTAGATTCTGATAAGCCTTTGAAAAGCCTATGAAGGAGCGATCAGAACGAACACGGTCAAATCCGGCAATTTCCAAGCGGCTGTTGAGTGCAACCAAGAGCTTTGGGATGCCCAACGTAACGGAGTCAGTTATTTCGTTATTCCGCATGGTCGAGTCCCATTCGATGACATCACTTTCGACGTCTTCAAGCTCGTTTTTAAACAGAGTTGACGTATCTGGCAAGCCGTCTCTCGCCGCCCCGAACATCGCGGCGAAGACAGGCAAGACCAGCCTCAAGGTCTGCAGGTCCGAATCAGCATCTTGCTGTTGAGGCGAGGGGAGGGGTTCCATCTTGGTAATAGAGGAAGTTGTGGAAAGGAGCGGTGATATTATTGCACTGGCAAAATGGTTGGGTAAAGAGAAGGGAGGAAGGCCACAAGAAATGTGCAGACGCGTTTGCGACAAGCATGCTGCACAATCGATGTTTCCTGGAGATTTGAAGTTGTAACACGGGTAACAGCATCGCACGTTCCTTGTCACTTGTGATTACGGGAGGGGGCAGGGGGAGTCACCCATTCACTGCCCGAAGTCGTGTGCCTTTTCCTTTTTCTCTTTTCTGCTGGGCTGTTCACTGCAATTTGTCAGTGCAGAGGTCTAGTCAAGCTGCTCTCGTGACATCATCCATCGCCCTCATTCACAGTTTCTTATGGGTGGCTCGTCCCGGCGTTCGGGCTTCTCAGCGGTCTGTGTTCAAGCTGAAGACTGACCGAGTATAGAAACTGATCTGTGCTGTTCTCTCCTGGTTTTCCAGCATTGAGCACGCGATTGATTGGCTACGTTACAGTGAAGTGCCGTTCACGAATAGTATCGCTGCTTCCAAAAACGGCCTTTGTACAGCTGATGCTCTCACGGAAGTACTGCTGAACAGTGATTTGTGAGAGTTGTTCAAACGCTTTCACAGGCTCCCGCCAGGTATATAAAGCCTGATGCCCCGCTGGCATAGCTCAGCACCAAGCCCGTCTGATACACTTGGCCACCTTGCAAGCGTCTGAGCATATCATCATGCGCCGCGGCCTGTCGAGCTCTATGGAGCTCAGCTGCAATGAAACATGGCCGCAGCTCATAGACATTCTCTGCGACATCTCTCACTTTTGCGAAGATCTGTTTCTCCAGGCGCAGCGTCAAGAGGAGGCGAGACTAGCGCTCATCATACCACCGGAACCCTCGCATCCCTTCAGAATCCATCCCTTCAGAACCCAAATATGGATCTTCCACAAATTCCTCGACAATATCGGCATGTATGGGCAAGGGACCAGATCCGCTAAAGTCCTCCTCAAGAATGCGCCAGAGTCTGTTGACAATGTGCTTTATCAGCTTGACTACCTTTCAAAGCGACTAATGGGTGAGTTTGACCCATGTGGGCTGTTTGTGAAGTGGTTTGCTCACCAAATCAGATTACCAAGAGCTTTCGCATCCTCATGAAAGGCGCAGACAAGATACGTCGAACCACGGCAAAAGCAGCGAGATATCGGACGAGCTCGATATCATTTCCCCCTGGTCCATAGACATAGACATATGGAGTGACCACCGTCCCAGTCCGGGCTTGACGAAAGACCACAGGGCTTATCAAGGATACCTTATCAACAGGACACTTACGAGCCTGTACAAAGAGCTGGGCCGAATCAAATTCTTCACAAATTGTCATCGCAACCAACTCAAAGTGAAAAATCAACGAGCATACAACGAACACATGAAGTCTGCTATTCAGATGGCCAACGCCCGCTTTCCAGCGGCGTCCGAGGCCTTCCGTCACCGATTGGCCGAGTCCTTTGCGAGACGCAGGATCAAGCTCGATTGTTTGTATAGGCATGCAAAGAAGGAGGCTTGTCCCAAGAGCGAAGCAACCAAAGACATTTTGTCATTCGTACAGCAGTCTCAGGCTTGTCCGCCACCGCCTCGGGTCACTGGCAAAGACTTTCACTGTCCTTGCTGCCATATCGACTTTCCTGCTTGTGAGGCTGAGGGAGTACGTTGGAAGTAAGTGAATGCAGCCCAAAACGCCGTGTAGGACGTGAAACTTACGGCACAGGAAACATGTCATGTTGGACTTTGAACCCTATTTCTGCTTGTTTGATGACTGCCACCACCCTTTTACCGAGATGGTGGACCTTTATGAACTCTTTGATCATCTGGAATATCATCTGCAACGTGGCGGCGAGCGCATTACGAATGTCCAGCTCGGTCAGCACATGGAAGTGTTGCAGAGGCCTACAGTGTTCTTGCAACGAGGGTGGCTGTTCTTCGGCCGTTGCCCTTTTTGTGGCATATGTGAGGACTATGTGGGAGGCTCGAAGGAAGACTTCGACAAGTCGGACGTTCTCAAAGATCACATTGTGGAGCATTTTCATGACGTGGTCTTTCTCATGCCACCTAAGTAGCAGATGATTCGGCCCTTGGCGGTCGGGACACGTTGAATCGGGATACAAGCTCCGGCGACCGCTTTTCTTCTCCGAAATTGCCCCAACTCTTGCCGATTCTCGGACACCTCCATCTCTTCATGTCTTTCGATGATCTCCGACGATTCGGATTCCTCGAGCAATTCTGAATGTTTGGAGCTCGCCCACCTCATTGGCCACCCCGGACTCGGCAAATACACCGACCTTTCGGTTCGGCACATCAATCCTTTTTGCATATCCAATTTGTAGCGGCTTTCTTGAGTGGATATGCTCTCGCTATGTTGTCTCTGAGCACCAGGAAATTATATCAATTGTCGATGTCCTTCGTTCTGCCCACCTTTTTATCTCTCAACTTCAGGAGGTCCGACGTGGACGCGCGACTTGGACGCATGGGATCAGATCGGACGACTGAAAACGACTATGGGTGTGTCGGTCTGCTGTAAATGTCTACTGTAGATGAAGAGATAGCTGCGACCTTACCTTGACATGCGAGCTCGTCCCTCAAAGCTTCTATGCTATCATTGATGCCCGCGACCCGCAGTCACCATGCTCCGTTGATCGTTTTGTCGGGGTTCCAAGCCCGCGTCCTTGTCAGGCAGACGATTGATGCCCGCCCGTCATGCCATGCACCACATGCCATTTAGAAATCCACCATGACCAGATGCCGCCGATGCCCTAGTGCGCCCTGTTATGTCAGGCGGATCCTTTTCGGAAGCTGTCTCGGCACTTATTCACAGAGTCTTTGCACCGCGCAGACTTTCCTCGGTGTGGTGCCGGATGTATGTAAATAAAGTATGTATGTATGTGGATTTACGCCGGGGGCAAGTAATGCGTTGCAATCCCCGCGGTGCCTCCCAGGGGGCATGGCGGCGGTCTAGGCCAAGGTTTACATGCCTATCTAGACGGATTCCTGTTATAGCTTTGAGGTCTTTTGAGTTCTCCCCATCGCCAGTTTATGGAGTGCCTCCTCTCTGGTCGGTGGCTTCGCAGCTCAGCGAGAGATGGCGACGTAACATGGCGCGTCAAGTCCAGCTTCTCTGGTTGTGGCTGACAGAACGTCCGGGTAAGATTGACCTTGACCTGGTCTTGGCCGAATGGGCCGCGGACCTTGAAGAGGTCCTCGTCCGGCAAAAATTGCTGATGCGGCTTTTTTGAAAAAAAAAGGCGCCGACAACCCAGCCTGCAGTCGCCTTGTTCGTTTCTGCTCTGCACTTCTATGTGGCCATTTACACTCGTCAAAGGCTGCTGGCCACCAAAGCGCTGTAAGTATGCGGCCGCGACACCAAGCCCAGGCAGACGGGCGCAAACGATGCACTCGGGCCTGCGACTCGTGAGTGATACACCGTCCATTCAGCCATACGTGACTCTCGAGTGACTGACTCATCCTCACTCAGGTGCAAGCATCGCAAAGAGCGATGTGACGGACGCCAACCCTGCGTTCGGTGCATCAAGCGTGCGGTTCAGACCGAGTGTCGCTTCGATACTCTGCACGGCAGACGCGCCGGCAAGATCCGTCTGGAAGGATCCCGCCAGAGCCAAGGGGATGCTTGCGCAAGCGATTTTTGTGCAAGGTCACCTGCTGCATTTACATGCTTCCCCAGTCCCATGGCCGTGGGGAAGGCAATGTCGAAAGCTGCGGCGATGGGCCAGCCGAGATTGCTCCTCGCCGAGCAAGGGCGGGCTTTGTATCTCGGGGATTCGGCGAACTCGTCCTTCTTGGAGTCCATTAGGCGTCTCGTGAGGGCAACACAGGGCCCTTGCGCGCTTGGAAACGATCCCCTTTGTCCTGGTGTGGTGGAGGCGATGCCTGAAGACGCACAAGCATGGCTGGACGCCGGCAATGAATCTGACATGCCCCCTGTTCTAAGCGAGCAAGAAGTGGCACGTCTCATTAGACGATATCATCTGTGCACAAACGGTGTCCTGGACCTATTCGACAGTGCCACTATCCTCCACCAGCTTCCGCGGACTATCGCACAAGATGTCGCCAAAGTGCCGCTCACAAAGCCAGTCATTTATCTCATCATGGCGATAGGAGCGCAAGCCTCCCCTCAGCAAGACCTCAACGAAGTGTCAGAAGCCTATTTCCGCCGCGGACGTTATCTGTCCGCTCGGCATCTCATGGAGAACACGAGCCTGGCGACTGTGGAGGCCTACCTCTTGATTACCATGTACTTGCTAAGCGCATCCCGTCGCAACACGGCCTTCATGCACCTAGGAATTGCCGTCAGGGCCGCATACGCTCTAGGTCTGCATTCGCAACCCCTCTCCGACAGTGTCAGCGCTGAAGAAGCCCATCGCCGCGACAGGATCTGGAAGTCCGTGAGAAGCCTCGATGTTCTGAGCAGCGCCATGTTGGGGCGGCCGCCATCGACCAAGGCAACGCACAACACAACATCACCTGAAGGCTGCCACTCTGCATGTACCGATCTTGTTGCTATTATGGATGATGTCTTGACCAATGTTTACGAGCAGAGGGAGATCTCAGCCGTCGTCCTGACCCGCGTGGCGTCGCGACAACGAGAGTGGGCGACCGTGTACACGCGGGGTCTCAAGGCCGACAACATCGAGCCTGAGGATTCCAACCAAACAAGTGATATGCCCAACATTGGCCTCATCCATCTGAAGATTGTCTTTCACTGGACCGTCATGCTGCTGACCCGACCGTTTCTGTCCGAGCGAGTCGCCGCACACGCCCGACAAATCCCCGCGGGCACGCACAACGCACCATCGTCATGGACTCCTCCCGGGTCATCAAGAGTGTTGGCCCACGCCTGTGTCAATTCTGCCATCCGAACACTGGCGCTGCTCAAGCCCCTCCTTAGCTGTAAGGACGTGCCGAGATGCCTCCCTTTCAGTATCGGCTGCGTCGTACACTCGGCCTTGGTGCTCAGCCTGGCTTACTTCGGCGACATGGACCAAACCTTCCCGCTGGACAGGTTCCTAGACACGTCGCGACACCTCCTGCAGTATTTCGCAGCCGACGCGGTTGCGTCCCGAGGTCTCGAAGTAATACGGCATTTGCACGATTCATGTCAGAGGTACGCGCAGGGAAGACATGCCGCGGACGTTCAGCTCGTCAGCAGCCTCTCTGGACCGTTTGATTACCCGTCACACGAGGGCGACGCACAGCAACAAACGGCCCCCATAATAGGCAGCACCGACATCACCGACAGCCTCTTCGATCTAAAGAACACGTTGCAATCGTGGGATTCTGTTTCCAGGTATGGCATTCAAAGCACCGTGGGCGGAACTGCTGCTGGAAGTGCGTCCATGTTGCCGCCATCACCAAGTTCCATGCCGTCGATGATGTCAGTTTCAGATGACACAGACATGGCACAGATGCAGCTTCCGAGCGGCATGGAGACCAGCATTGACGTGTCGAATCTGGCCAACTTGGCGTATCAAGATGATTTTTTTTCATTGTATTTCTCTATGGACTCGGCAGGATCGCTTGTGCTATAATGTTGCTGCGTTGGGGTTTTAGGCAGAGCAGGGTGGAAGAAAAGCTCTCTGCTAAGATGATCCATGTGTCGGAGGTTTGGGGTATTTCAAGCCTGGGATCGGTTCATGAAAAAGTCAATAAAATTTCCTTCGCCGTGCATTCTTTCTCAAATATTGATCTATATTTTAGGGGGTTGTGGGTATGAAGCTTGGGTTCCGTTTGCGGACAAGTCAATAACATTTCGTTCGTCATCTCATTCATAGGTAAACTACGATGCGGCAAGTCCAGTTGCAGGTTGTCGTGGAGGGGTTATTGAATCACCGTTGGGTCTTGGCGTAAAGCGTGCTGGACACGGAAACAAGCTGTCAGAATTGCTCGGGGCTATCGTAAGGCCTCCTGGACATCGCGTGTAACGAGGAACAATATATATGCGACCAAAGAAATGTGATCAAAGTTGAAGTCATAGGATGCATTAAAGGCCAGGGTGCAGCTGCTGCTTTTCATCATTATCCATCTCGGTCCCAACCAACTGGCAATTGACACCTTGTCTACTCGTACAATTACCACAACGAGCCATACCCCTAATAAAAAGGCACAGGTACCGTAGTCTGCCAGTCGACGTTATCCGCCGCGGATTCAATCCGATCCAGACACGTCCCAAACACACGATCCCAAACCCGTGTCTGCTTCCCGTAATTGTGGCTCTTGCGCCACCCCTTCCGATGATGCAAATCGTGATCCTCCACCACGAGCTCGACGTTGAAGTACCGCAGGATAGGATGCAAAGGCGATATGCCGGCGGCATGGAGTCGAATCCCACTATGACCGGTGACTTCGCTGAAGACAATAAATTGCAGACACAGCCACCACTCGTAAAAATCCAGCCGCAAGCCCATGGCCCACATGGACACGAAGGTCAAGAAAGGAATGCCTAGCAGGTCGAAGAACTCTTGCTCCTCGTCCGCAAAGGCTGTCATGAGCTGATTGGGGTGCTTCGTCAGGTGGTGCGTGCGGTGATATTTCCACAGGAACGGCACGTCGTGCATCAAGCGGTGGTACCAGTAGAACCAGAAGTCGAGGACCACGCTATACAGACCGAGTTTGAGGGCGAAGCGTGCCCACCAGCGCCCACTGCTCATGACGTCCAGGGGCTGCAGATCACGGTCGTACGTCAGGAAGACGAGCATGGCGATCCTGCCGCCCGTTCCTTTGAGGATGGACGCTGTGACTTTGCCGACTCCCGCATCGGGGACGCCGTCTCTATCGTGGACGTCGCCGTCAAGATAACCGAAGGTATGGCCCAGCTTGCGCAGCGCATGAGTCATGCGGATCAGAATCAGGTTGAAGGCATTGAAGTAGATGGCGAACATGAGCAGCGGGTGTAGGCTCTGCTTGTTGGTATATCGCAGAATGGCCTGGTGAAGAAACAAGGTCGGCAGGGCGTGTACCAAGACCCAGAAGGTCTGCGAAGTCTGCGACAGGACGGGAATCTTGTCTGTTTTGGCATGTTTCGGTACGGGCTTCCCGCCGTCGATGGGGTAGCCGTTGGAAAGATGCAGTATCCAGTGGCCAATCCCCCATGTCCTCTTGTCGGCGGTTTGCCAGGTCGGTTTGAATGAGTCCTTGGAATCGAAGCCATTGGCAGCTGACGTCGCCATATTGAGACGCGAAAAGGAGGGTGAAGAGTGTTCAAGGAGTATTGAGGCAATGGGGGGGAGTTGGACGTCAACAACCAAATGTTTCGTCCCCAGACAAACATATTATAACAGAGACGCCTTAACTCCTCAGACACTCTATATTGGCAGCCAGCAGAACGGCCCATCTGGTTTCCGCGCTGTGGCATTCTCCACCATCTCCTGATGAGGCTTGGTTTCGTCAACGTAGCCGCGGGACGTGCGCCTCCGTTTGGTTGTCTTTTGCCACCAAAAACATGGCGTCAGAATTGAGTTTGGCGATGACTGAACAAATGAATTGTCATTCAACGTTATGAGTGAATGAATGCTGGCGAAAATTGCTGTCGCTCGACTCTGAAGGACAAAGCGGAAAAAACGTCCTGAGCCAGCTTCCGACCCTTATTGCTTGTGATCAGCTCATATCCACGTGTTCAGGATTCAGGAACCCTGCGGATAGGCAGGTTGATCCGATGCGCCGCGGTCTGGCCTCCACCAATCAACCACCAAGGCGGGACTCGCGCACATGCTAGAACGTGGCATATTGCATGGATCGAGAAGAGCAAGCCATCGTGCATCCTGGCGGATGGGCGCATTTTGATGACGATGGTTGCATCAGTACCTGTCTACCACCAGCAGAATTGGGACAATCATGCATCGAGAGGGATAGCGGTTTATCACTGTGACGCGCACGCGCAACTCAACCCCGATCATGTGATGCTCGTTATTTCCAAAAAGGGTCTTATGACGTTGTTTGGCAATTGCGGCAGATGAACTCTGGATCTCGACGACATTTTTTTTTTTTTTTCGATGTCGGAGTCACCGAGTGGACTGAGCAGAGAGCGTCCGGACGGACTCTCCGAAGTGAGTGAGATGTGGCTCATGCGACGGTTTTGCTTTGCTGCCAGCCACGACGGCTGATGCCGACCATCTAGTAGATTTTAATTGATGGACTAGAGATGCATCTCGACGTCCACCAACGAGAGCTGCGATGCCCATGGTGCGCATCGAAAGAGCGATCGTGAAAGGCTGCGATCAGGCTTTGAAATCGGCCTCAATGAATGCAGGGGCAAATTCAGGAAAACAAATCAGTTTCTGTCACTCGAATCGACAACTTTTGCTAAATCGGCAACTTGCGATATTTCTCGAAATCCTGACGCATGCGACATCTCCGTGACTGCTCCTTAGATACACCTTGGCTCCAGGCAAGCTTGTAGAGAAGTTTCGTGACAGTGTCTATCTGTCTCCTTGTTTTTCTCACAACAAACGCCCAATGATACGCCGGATAAAATGAGCCCGTGTGAACGAGATAATTTCCTCTCTGCGTGGACATTGGGTCATTACCGATTCGCTAGGCTCCTACCATGAATCAATGTCTGCTCGACCATTCGAGGCCTGTTCATCTAAGCTGCATCGGCTCAGCTTTCCGAGGTCTCCGATGGGAGGGAAAAGAAATGAAAATTCAGTCAGTACGATGAACACGACTTTGGATCAAGCATGCTCAAAAGACGGAACATGCATCCGTCACAAAGCCCATGATTTGTCAGAGCGACCGAGATCGGGGATAAAAGCATCGTGAACAACATCCGCAGGAACAAGAACCCGGTCTGAGGCAGCGCCAGGGAACCGCTCCTTCGGGGGGACGGAGGCGGGCGAACGGCATTCGGAAAGATCAGAGTCAAATCACGTGAGATCGAGTGCAGATGGCGACGTGGCAAACGAGAGGTGTTGCCGCAGAAGCCGCGAGAATGGCCGTCAATATCCCCGCACTTCGCGTCATACTGGACTGAAAGGCGCGTCTGGCTGTCTCATCTTCCGATGCCCGAGAAAGAATGGCCGAGGCGCAGTGGAAGAGGGGTAAGCGGCCTGTGTTAGAAACTAAAGTATGCACACAATCCCAGTCAGCTTCATGAATACAGAATGATAGCGAGAGATGGAGCTGACAAAGGCAGGCGAGGAGTGCACAGTCAACAATGTCGCCATCGTCCGGGACACACAGGCACTCGCATGCAGAAACATCTTCTCATATTTTCGTTCACCGCCATCACATTGCCTCTCACTATACTGAAAACGACCGGAGAGGCTATTGGAGGTTCACTTCCAACTCTCACATCCGTGCATTGGCTTTCGGTCCCGCTAAAGGCCATGCCGCATGTTCATTAGGGTAACAGCTGCTAACCGGTGGCGGCCAACGGAAAACGTTTTGAATCCACGTTGCGTCACCGTGTGAAAAAGCACTGTATCACCAACAATCACCAACATCGCCAAGCTGACTGCGGCAAACATCCGACTTGTCAGGCTGATGCCCGCCCTGCCAGGCAATTGTCCATCAGCTTGAGATGCTTCTCAGCCCAGGGCTGAGAGGCTGCAAGACCGGGTGCCAAGAGCTCCGAGGAGAAAGACGAGAAGCTCAGGGTCAAGCTAGCCAGTGCTGTTTTGTCAGCATGCAGCCCAAAATCTGACGTCTGGTCCAGCAGTGACAGTGCGACAAACATGGGTGACCAACCAAAGAGCAACGATTGGCCAGGCAGGCGCCCGGAAAAAGTGGCGGGCTTGTGACAGGGTGGGTTGCAGCCTTGCACGGTGCTGAGCCCGAGGACGGAGCATTTGCTTGACCCCTGCTCCTTCCCTTGGCCGACGGGGTAGCTGACCTGCCTCGCCAGCGGCGGAAGGCGGCACCGTCCTGGAGCTGCGGGGGGTTTTGTCGATGACGGGAGAGCTTTCTTTGCCTTCCACGGCCCTTCACTTCGGCACCTTTTTGGCCCCTCCTCGTCTGACCCCTCAATTAAGAAGTATTGGGAACAGGCCCCCGGAGCGCCACCCACACACACACACACCCGGCCGCTTTTACGCATAACCCTGACGACCCTGCTTTTCCTTCTTATACCCTGTGCTGCCGCCATCTCCGTCGAGAAGCTTCTGTTCCTTCCATCCCTTCTCTAAAGAACTCGCCCAGCAAGCGAGAGCTCTCACTGTTTTGACAAGCTCAAACAACATCGAATTGAACCTTCCCTCTCATCACCTACGACTCAATATGGCAGAGAGCAAGTGTCCTCACTTGAACGTTGCCGGTGGCGGCACTAGAAACCGTGACTGGTGGCCAGAGTCGGTCAGGCTCAACATTCTTCGCCAGCACACTCCTGTCACCAATCCTCTGGGAGAAGAGTTCGACTACGCCGCTGCTTTCCAGTCCATTGACTATGACGGTCTCAAAAAGGATCTTCAAGCTCTCATGACCGACTCCCAGGATTGGTGGCCAGCCGACTTTGGCCATTATGGCGGTCTCTTCATCCGAATGGCCTGGCACAGCGCTGGCACGTATCGTGTCTTTGATGGCCGCGGTGGCGGTGGGCAGGCAAGCAGCATCTCGTGGCCCCGAGAAGCTTTACGCAACTAACATTTCACTTCACCCGCAGGCTCAACAGCGCTTCGCCCCTCTCAACAGCTGGCCCGACAACGTCAGCGTCGACAAGGCCAGACGACTGCTCTGGCCTATCAAGCAAAAGTACGGCAACAAGCTATCATGGGCCGATCTTATCCTTCTCAGTGGCAACGTGGCACTGGAGTCCATGGGTTTCAAGACGTTTGGCTTTGCCGGCGGTCGTGTCGATGCATGGGAGGCCGACGAGTCGGTCTACTGGGGTGCCGAACATACATGGCTGGGCAACAATGTCCGCTACAACGAAGACAAGGATCCCAAGAAGCGCGACTTGGAAACCCCACTGGCTGCCGCCCATATGGGTCTGATCTATGTCAACCCCGAGGGGCCTGACGGTAATCCCGATCCGGTCGCGGCTGCTCGTGATATCCGCATTACGTTCGGTCGCATGGCTATGAACGACGAGGAGACGGTGGCTTTGATTGCTGGAGGTCACACCTTCGGCAAAGCACACGGCGCTGGCCCCGCCACGCATGTCGGTAAAGAGCCGTTTGGTGCTCCCATTGAGCAGCAGGGCCTGGGCTGGAAGAGCGCATTTGGCTCTGGCAAAGGGGCCGACACCATCACTAGTGGCCTCGAGGTCACCTGGACGCATACTCCGACTCAATGGAGCCACAATTACTTCGAGTACCTATTCAAGTATGAGTGGGAGCTCACCAAGTCTCCTGCCGGGGCGAATCAATGGGTGGCCAAGACGGACGACAACATCATTCCTGACGCATACGACCCCAACAAGTTCCACAAGCCCAAGATGCTCACCACGGATCTGGCTCTTCGATTCGATCCTACGTACGAGAAGATCTCTCGACGCTTCCTAGAAAACCCTGATCAGTTCGCCGACGCCTTTGCTCGCGTTTGGTTCAAGCTCCTCCACCGTGACATGGGCCCCAAGGTCCGTTACGTCGGCCCGGAAGTTCCCAAGGAGGATCTGCTGTGGCAGGACCCCATCCCTGCCGTCGCTCACCCCCTTATTGACGATGGTGACGTGTCTGCCATCAAGAAGGAGATCTTGAACCTTGGACTAGACGTTTCTCAGCTTGTTTCGACAGCCTTCGCCTCTGCCTCAACCTTCCGTGGCAGTGACAAGCGCGGCGGCGCCAACGGTGCTCGTATCCGTCTGGCTCCGCAGAAAGACTGGAAGGTCAACAATCCAGCTCAGCTGTCGAAGGTCCTTGGCGCTCTCGAGGATATCCAGAAGCGCTTCAACCAGACGGGCAAAACCGTCTCCATCGCCGACGTCATTGTTCTGGCTGGCGTAGCAGGGGTTGAGAAGGCTGTACGCGATGCTGGAGCTGACGTCACTGTTCCCTTCACGCCAGGCCGTGGTGACGCCACTCAGGAGCAGACGGACGAAGAGTCTGTTGGCCACCTCGAGCCCTTCGCCGACGGATTCCGCAACTACGGCAAGTCATGGGGTGAGGTCAAGCAGGAGCATTTGCTGGTGGACCGGGCCCATCTTCTCACTCTTTCGGTTCCTGAGCTCGTCGTCCTCCTGGGCGGTCTGCGTGTTTTGAACACCAACTTTGACAATTCCTCTCACGGAGTCTTCACTTCCCGACCAGGTGTCCTCACCAATGACTTCTTTGTCAATCTGCTGGATCTAAACACTGAGTGGAAGTCGGTCAACGAGGATCTGTTCGAGGGAGTTGACCGTAAGACGGGCGCCAAGAAATGGACTGCCACCCGCAACGATCTCATCATCGGATCGCACCCCGAGCTGCGTGCCGTCGCCGAGGTATATGGCAGCGCGGACGGGGCTCAGAAGTTTGTCAGGGACTTTGTCGCCGTCTGGGACAAGATCATGAATCTTGACAGGTTTGACGTACAGCGGAGCGGAAGTAAGATTGCCAGCAGCCGACTGTAAAGCAGGTTGGGAGGGCTTGACGGAACACGAAGTCGTAGAGACACGCCATGGACTTTGGGCGATTTGGGAGCAAAGATTGCAAATAGCCGTTTGCTGAGGGATTGACGGAGCACGAGATGGAAGGAGGCTTGCGATGATGCTGGCGATAGTGAGCGGCAAACAGTATTGGCGGGTCATGTCATGTATCCCATGAGTTACGAGCTGTGTGATGATTGAAAAAGCTACTCTTCTCTCTTGAAACCTGGGCGCACGTTTGATTGCTGGTGCTTGGTCCGTAATTCTATATGTACCGCCGTATGTTTCTTTTCGCCGTCAAAACATGAAAGCAAATGGTAGTCCTATTGTTTTTGATGTAACAATAAGAATGGCCAATGAAATGTTTATTAATGACTATACTGCCGCACATTCTTATCCTCCTTGCGATGCGATTAATAATTCTGACCATACTGCTGCACATTCTTATCCTCCTTGCGATGCGATTAATTACTTTGACTATACTGCTGCACCTTTTTGTCCTGCTTTCGATGAAATAACCATACTGCTGCACCTTTTTGTCCTCCTTGCGATGCAATATATGATTCTGGACATACGGGCACATTTGAACATACTGCCACACGTCTACTCGGCTTCCTACTTAAGTATCTTGAGGCAAACAGGAGTCCGACGCCAGTCTAATGTTCTGGAAGCTGCGTCCTAAGTGCCGCCTGATGTCCTCAAAGATGTCCTCCGACGGTATCGAATCCATTGCGGAACCGCCGCCATCCATTGGCGTTCTCGAGGCAGTCTGTTGCGGGATCCCTGCGGGCATGCCCCAGCGCAGAGGCCCCAATACATTGCCGATCATTTTGTTGCCCCGACTATATTTGCGGGAAGCCGATCATTATCTTCGCCCACGCTTCGCCCACGAGATCTCTCATCCGCTTC
>JARJUA010000213.1:0-43136 GCA_030787035.1 Aschersonia sp. MBC 877
GGAGAAGAAAACGAGGGGGGGAGGGACGCACGATGCCGTTGAAAATGAGGTTGAGGCCGAAGAACATCTACAGTGCGTTAGTAGTGTCCTGGACTGGGGATGCGGGCCGTACCCCTCGGATGAGAACTTCGATTATAGTCTCGTGGGCGGAGAGATGGAGCATGCGCGCGATGGAGGATGAGAGGCTGGAGGTGAGTGTTGTGGTTGTTCTGCGGGGGGTTAGTCGGATGCTTTGGCGTGGAAGGGGAGGGGCGTACAGTTTGGCGAAGACGCCGTTGAAGGCTGCGCAGGCGCCGCTGACGATGGCATAGGGGAGCCATTGTGTGCGGGGGAGGAGCGGTGCGGGGGAGGAGGAGGCCATGGTGACGGCGCGTGAGGGTTGGACGCGGCGGTGACGGATCATGGCGGATGCGGGAGTTGGGGAGTGTTGATGCTGCGACGGTTGGATAGTTCCCCACTTGGCTGGTGGTGGTTCAACGTCGCCTTGTGTGCTGCTCAGCGGGACGATACGCGACTGCACATTCTTTGAGTCAAGTTACTTGATTGATTGGCAATGCAGTCCTTGCTATGTGCATGCTCGTAGAAATATCGAATGCAGCTCTGGACCCCGGCCCAAAAAATACCATCTTCCAGAAACGCCGCCCAATGCTCGCGTGGTGTCTTGATAACGCCTTGCGGTCGTGTCATCACGCCCTCCAAGCCCACAGCTCTAAGCTTCGACAAGAAACCATTCTGTCGACCTTCTTTTTTCTAAAAAAAAAAAAAAAAAAAAAAACCAGAGGAAGAAAAGACCATATAAAAGTCAAACGTCCTAAGCCCCTTCACCGGGTTTCTTGGCATTGCAGCTGACAATCTTGACCTTGTCGGCATGGACAGGCTGCGAATTGTTGTCCATCTTGAACGTCACATTCTTGATCAGAAATGTCCACACCTCGTCGCAGAATCGGTAGGTATCCAAGCTCCCCTACCGAGAAGCAGAAGAGAGAGCGGCACACATCAGCTCAAATTTTCATTGCCCCGCGCCGAAAGCATCACCAACCTTGAACGACAGGCGAGTCTTGACATTCTTCTGCAGCGCCTCCGTAATGGCCTGGTCGAAGTTGCCTAGAATCTTCATCGCCAGCTGCGGGTTGATGCGTTCGTCGCTGATGAGATCGTCGAGCGTGTCTGTCAGAGCGAGCCCGATGCTGTTGCCGTCCACGTCCCGTTTCGGGCTGCCGTTAGCTACTTTTGTGCCTTTGCGGGGGATGAAGGGGACGCGGGCTGTGGTGGTGGTTGTTCATTTTGTGGCGGGGAGGATTGCCCATGTACCTGCTCCGACGGTAGAGTTCGTAAAAGGACTGGGCTCCGGACGCCATGGTCCCTTTTTGTCGGACTCGGCTCAGCAACGTATGCGCGTTCTTGGGCAGCTGTTTTGATCCGCCTCTTGGCGGCGCGCAATGTGCCGAGTTGAAGCTGTCGAGGGTGATGAAGTAATACAAGTTGGCCGCGAGAAGTGCTGTAGGGGGCAATATGTCACTCGTGTGGTGGAGCATCGAACAATCGTGACTAAGCATGGTTTTGATTGCTGATGGCGCGTCATGTGACCGTTCTCAGCAGCGCGAAAGTGGTCGGAGCTCTAGAAATTCCATCATACTTTCTTTAAGCTGGTCTGTGTTGGACGGTCTACCTTGCGTTTCGAGCCCGTCGCCACTGCTTCTTCACGGCAGCTTCCAGCTCACTCAATCTGCATCGCTGCCGACAGTCGTTTCGAGGAATACGTGGCCATCATGGGATACTCTCTCGGGGTGGGCGGCCTGACGTCCTTCTTGGTCGTGGTGGGAGCGTGTACGTCTCTTCAAACATTCACTCCCCTTGGCAATGGGGCCGTCCTGGCCGACGCGGCTGACTGATCGGCTGGTAGACATGCTATTCACCGGCAGCGGCGAAGCGTTCAACGTCGGGCAATTTCTCGAGTCGGTTTCACCATATGCCTGGGCCGATCTGGGCATCGCCATGTGCATTGGCCTATCTGTCGTGGGCGCGGCGTGGTACGTCTGCGCGATTCTCTCCCCTGGAATGCGCTGGGGATAGCCAACTAATTGCGCGTCTATTTGAACAAATCAGGGGCATATTCATCACCGGATCATCGATTCTCGGCGCAGGCGTCAAGGCACCTCGAATCCGCACGAAAAACCTCATCTCCATCATCTTCTGTGAAGTTGTGGCCATTTATGGCGTCATCATGGCCATTGTCTTCTCGTCCAAGGTCGACAAGACGGACATCGCCTCGGCTGAATCGCCTGAGGCTTTTTATACGGGCTTTGCCCTGTTTTGGGCTGGTCTGACGGTCGGACTGTGCGATTTGGTCTGCGGCGTGGCTGTGGGAATCAATGGATCTGGTGCTGCGCTGGCTGATGCTGCTGATTCGTCGTTGTACGTTCATCTCGAGGTCTCCGTACTTCCAAAGGCTGTAAAATGCTGACGTTTTGCGCAGATTTGTCAAGATCCTTGTCATTGAAATTTTCAGCTCTGTCTTGGGCCTCTTTGGGCTCATAGTCGGCCTTTTGTTGTCCAGTAAGGCGCCTGCGTTCGGAGCCACCAAATAGACGGCCTGCAACCGCTGATGGGAGGAGAAGGAGTGTATCGAGCGATACGCGGGGAAGACACATTTGCGTGTTCATTAGCACAGCGTCGCATGAGGCCACCTCGGGCACCCAATGCCTATTATGTAACTCACTAACCACTGACTCTTGTGTGGCCTGGCGTTGCAAGATTGGCCAAAAGGGGTACATGCTCTTTACTGTACAATACTCGATGGCATCAGAGTGAAGCTTGCCGGCGATTGGCATTGACAGATTTGTTTCAATGGATGCCCGACCGCATAACATCATTCACACATTGCTCAATGTGTTGGTCTTTTGCCCAACCATTATTCAACGCCTGCCCTTGTTCCTTGACACGCTCACGGTGTCCCACGATTCCAGTTTCAGACGCTCCGAACCGCGTCCACGAGCAACGCGTCCAACTTCGACCCCTTTTCCAGCTTACCCTTCCCGCTGGTTATGCACACGAGGGCATTCGCCGATCTCAAGCTGCCCACCTTTGAGCTTCGCTGTCCGCCGGTACTAGTAGCGGACAGGAGGCCGTCCTTCCCAACAGTGACCACAGCACGGTGAAACTCCATTCTCGAGTCCATCATGAAATCGTGTGCGAGAACTACCGGCACCTTGGGTAAGCCAACCGGTGTCACACCGGACAGCTTGTGCAGCGACGGCAACACAAACAGATGGAAAGTGACGAGGGCCGAGGCCGGGTTCCCGGGCAGCGAGAAGATCACCTTGTCGACACGCCGGCCGTCGTTGTCCTTGACGGACACGGTGGCAAACGTGGTGGGCTTGCCGGGCTTCATGGCCACGCGGCCAAAATGGATGGTGCCACCAAGCGACCGCTCAATCGTGGGCTTCAGCAGGTCCAGCTCGCCCATGGAGACGCCCCCCGTCGTGATCAACACGTCTACGCCTCTCAGCCCGTCCCGTAACTTCTCCTCCAAAGTGCCCGGCTTATCGTCAACGATGCCTAGATCCACTGTCCTGAACCCCCATTCCCGCACCGCGGACAGCAGCGTGATCCTGTTGGTGTCCCTAACTTCGCCCAGGCGGAGTGGCCCCTGACGGTTGTGCTCTATGATTTCATCCCCCGTCGACAAGACGCCCACGGTCGGCCGGCTGAAGACGCGTGCCTCGGACACTCCCACCGCTGCGAGCAGGCCGATCTCGCCTCCTACGCCTGAGATCCTTTCGCCTTTGCGAAGAATAACGGTCCCCCGGGCAATGTCGCTGCCTACTTCGCGGATGTTTTCGCCTTTTCCCACGCCATCGGCTTGGATCTCAACTTGGCCTTCTTCTCGGCCATCGGCCGTCATGCTTCTGAGGACGGTGTCTTCGACCATGATGACGGATGTGGCACCGGGCGGGAGTGGCGCGCCCGTGGTGATGCGCGCAACTTGGCCGTCTTTGAGGGGCTCAATCGTACCGGGTGCGGCGTGCGATACGGCCGTGACGGGGAAAACGCCCCTCACAACGCCGTTTTCGGGGACGACGATGGCGTAGCCGTCTACGATGCTGGCTCGAAAGGCAGGCACGTCCTCAGAGGCTGTCACATCTTCTGCTAGCACGTAGCCGACGATGTCCTCATCGACGGCCAGAACTTGCGGCTCTGGAGACGGCGTGTGCTCGGAGATGAGCGTCAGGGCGGCCTCGACAGAGAGCATGGGGTACGGAGATTCGCGATGGCGTCGTGATGGGCCGAGAGCCGGGTCATTGGACTTGGGGGCTTCAGTGTGTCTGACCAGTTTGCCATGATGTGAATGGTGGTGGTGGTGATGGTCATGGTGGCTGCTGCTATTGACGCCGGCCTCAGCCTCGAGTTTCCCTACGCCTCCGGCGTGAAGAGCCCTTGAGTTGGCCCCTGATGCCTGGACACAGGCATGCGGGAGCGTTTTGATGATGGCCTGCAGGTTCTCCTTGGCACCCTTGGGAGACCCCGGCAACGTGACGATGATGGTCTTGTTTCTCACGCCGGCTACTGGTCTTGACATGATGGCAACTTGAGATGGTGAGCGGGATTGTTGTAGTTACGTGCTGATCACACCGAACGCCGCAGCTCGACTTACATGGCGTGACGGCGAGGGAGGCAGCCAGCATGGCATGGACCAGTCCCGGCGCCTGTTTATGAAGCAACGGCGCAACGGCCTGAGTTGAAGACACCCCGTCTTTCAGCCAAAAAGATCCATCTCGTCCGTCAAGTGAAGTGATGAGCTGACCTCTGGAGTGCCATCTGCTACGGCGAAGCCAGTCCCCCCCGTCGTCACGATCAGATGAGGGCCGTCTGGGCCGTCCGTCCACTGTACGATTTGCCTCTGAATCGCGAGCACATCGTCGGAGACTATGCTTTCGTTGCAGAGAGTCCACTTGTCCTGGCCATCGTCGGCAAGCACGCCGCGTAGAATCGTGGCGGACGCATCTGTAGATGGATCTTTGGCCGCCGTGGTCGACACGATCAAGATCGCTGCTGTGAGCTTGTCGTCCATTTTGGGGGCCAGCTATAGGCTGATGTTTCGGGGCTCTTCACAGAGAAGGACAATAATATCCCCTTCCTAGACCGTGGTATGCAGTCAATTCGGTCTCGGGCTTGGATGAGAATGGCGCCGACAACGGCTTATCCATTGCGGGCCCCACACTGACGGACGATGCTGAACTTCATGACTTCGAATGCCTTTTTTTTTTTACTTTTGCTCCGTACTTGTCTTTCTTGCTGCTCGGCTTTCGTGCACTGCACCACAGACTTGTCATCGTCGCAACTACTCGCATGAAATGGTACGCATCAAAGAGCGCTATTTGCTCGTCAATATCTTGTACGCGCCCGACCTCGTCAGAACCGCCAACGCGCTGCCCAGCTTCGTCGTGCAGCATCAGCCGACAGTCGAGAAGCTGACGCCTCAACTCCTGGCGAAAGCGATCCGTGCCGAAGTGGGCGTCTTGTTTGGAGATCATGGATACGGGGCCTTTGAAGGGACTCTCTCAGGTATGCTGCGCCGTTTAGACGGCATGCACTCCCCTCGCCTGCTGTCATGGTCAAGTGATTCACATGTTGTATACAGTCAAGTATCTATCGCTGGCTACGTCTACTTTCATATTGAGGTGTCCAAGGGCTCATTACCGGATGCTGTGGTCTGCTTTGACGTGCATGGATCACGTCCCAACCAGGGACGGACGTCCTTGCATTTTCCGCGTGGTTCGCGTGAGCGGAACGATTCGCAAAGCTGAGGAGGAGGCTATTCGCCAAGCAAGACTGCTTACACTTGCTGCTAAGCAGCATTTGGACGGCAGAACCTCTCGCATTTTGCAGCCGCAGCCGGACGAGTCCATGCTGGATGTCGACCCAGAGTCAGAGTCGGATCATAGCACGGGGCAGGGGCCAGGCTGAGATTGAAAGGCTCATCATAACTTTCGTCGAACTACTTTGATGCCACTATCTGAAGGCAGCGTCATGTCGCCAAAGTCAGGATCCACCTCACTTGCTGCCGGCACGGGCATTGGAGGAGACTGCTGATCCAGTTCCATGGCCTGCTCCTCCGCGATTTTGGCCTGCTCCTCGTCTGCCTCTCGCTCCAGACGATCATATTCTTCCTTCTGGTCGATCCATCGCTCTTGGATATCCTGAACCTCCATCATGGAGGCTTCGTTCCGCATGGCGACTGCCCAGATGGTGTCATTGGCGCCCTCTGCGCCCCCAAAGACATATCCGCCTGCTCGATCAATGACTCGCAGCAGATGCATCATACTTTTCTTGTTCTCTACGGCGAGCACTTCGTATCGGACCAGACCGAAATCTTCAATCAAGTTGGCGATGGCCTCATTGAGCCCTGCAAACTTGCTGTTTCGAAGCGACGGTGCCTCAGCCTCCAAAAACGGTGTGAGATAGGTCAGGTCGTCGACGTCGGTGTAAAAGTCCAGATTGAACGGTAGCTCGTCGTACGAAGACACTTTGTCAATCTTGGAGAGGACGTTGACGTGCGGCAATTCCATTTGTAGCATCGCTCGAAGCGACAGGAGAACGTTGGAGATGTAAAAGGACGGCTGCGTCAGGCAGATGGAGTCGGACAAATGGACACAGACAAACTAGTTTGCGAGCATCAGCTTTAGCTCCTCTGACATCAATTTTGTACCAACGGATGCGCTGCATGTTGCTTGACGAACCCTGAACCCAGACTTTTGCAGCTTGAACAATGCGTTCCGCAGCGAGTCATGGTGCGTATAGAGCTCTACTTGCCCGGGACAGTCGAACAAGATATAGTCCTCGCCCAGTTCATTCAACCCTTCCTGCAGCCACTCATAGTTGTGTTCCAGTTCTTCCAAAGCGTACAGTACACCGCCGTTGGGTCCCAATCGATCATCTCGCATCACTTCTTCCAACTTGATCAAGCTTCGAATATCGAGAGCGCAGGGGTAGTTGGTATGCGTGTTGGCCGGGTCGAGATTCACGACAGAGCATGCGCGACCGATGGCTCCCATAAACTGCTGCACTTGTTTCGATTCAGTAACCGCTTCCCTCTCCATCTCACAAATGCTGGCAGAACCGCGGACTTACTGCCATCGCAATATGTGCTCTTCCCGGAGCCCGGGCCCCCAATCACGAGTTGCGCGAATGGCATCGCGACGAAGCCTATGTCATACGCAGCAGTCGCAGGCCTGTTCTTGGTGATCCTCACTTGTGTCTCCGAGTCTTGTCAGCTGAGGCTGGCTGGCATGTTCTGCGCAGGAATGTCGGTGCTGCATGTGACTGACTTTCTTTCAACGGCGTCGGCTTTTTTTGCCCCGCGATTTTGCTTGGCCGGTGACGTATGAAAATCATACAAACGCGTCCTCAGGACGCCAGCGTGCCTTGCCGGTGAAATCTCGGCCTAGGTGGGGGGGGGACCCTCACCCCCAGGAGAGTAGCTCCAGGTACACACCCACGAGGTCCAAAGGGCAAAAAAAATCATGTGCACACGCATTCGCAGCTCACGGAGAGGGACTGTCCTGTCCTCTCCCTAGCCAATCTCATGGACTTTCTGATTCACGCATGATCCTCATCCCTCTCCTCCACCTAAGGAACTCTGCTTGACCGCTTTTCACTCCAGGAAGCAGTCGTGACGCGCCGCTTCCCATAATGCTGTACCTCATGTCGAAGCAAATTTCACAGCCATGGCATCCGACATGTCAGACGGCGCGCGTGTCGCGAGCAGCGTTGCCTCAACCCTGGCTGCTGCTCTCGAATCCTCGTCTACCGAGCAGCATCCTGATATCATGAGCAAGATGGGCGTTGAGCTGGCAGCTGATCGAGCTTCCTCTAGCTGGCTGGGACTCTTTGGCTGGCTGCTCTACTTTGTTTTCAACCTGACTTCGACCGTTCTGTTCTGGACTATCCGCTTCGTCACCATCTCGGTTCCAAGGCTGCTGTATGCTTTGTTTTCTACGAGTTGGACGGTGACTATGAATGCTACCACGCTGTATGCTTCACTCTCATGCTCGAGGGCTTAGCGTTCTCATGGCTCACGCGCTCCGTTTAGCATGTTCGTCCTCGTTGCAGTCATTTCTGCCGTCAGCTGGATCGTGCGGTACCGTATCCTCAACATGTACTCGAGGCTGCCTCCCGAGCCACAGAGGAAAGAACCAGAAATCGACCTCTTCCCAGACACTCACGACGATGGCCGCAAAGGAGGGTTCGCCAGCTATCTGGACGAGTTCCTCAGCGCCATCAAGATCTTTGGCTACTTGGAGCGACCCGTCTTTCATGAGCTGACGCGCAGCATGCAAACGCGAAAGTTGATTGCTGGTGAAACGATCAATTTGGAAGAAGAAAAGGGATTCTGTATTGTAGTCGATGGCTTGGTCGAAATCTTCGTCAAATCCGGTCGGCAGAATGCGCCCCATCGCGAGACATCCTTTCCTCGCGATGCCGATTCGTCTTCCGATGACGAAACGACGTCCGGCCAGCAAACTTATCAACTTCTGACTGAGGTGCGCAACGGTGCTCCCATGTCATCTCTCTTCTCTCTCATGTCACTGTTTACCGAGGATGTCAAGCTGCGGCTGAACGAGACGTCGACTCTCCTGCAACCAGACGGAGGCGTCGACTATCGAAGGCATGGCTCTATCGGCGAGGCTGGGGCTCAGAGGCTGAATCCTGTGCTGTTCTCGATGCCCAACACGCCTCAATTCGGCGGAAAAGGAGGCCAACAAGTTGTACATGAAACGATTGCTGAGGATAGTATGCTTGATCCCCTCAAAAAGGCCCAAACCCCTAGCTCTAGCATTCCCCCCATCTCACTCGACGCGGCCACTCCAGCCAAGTCACAAAGGCCGAAGATGCCTGAGACTACCGCATCGCAATCAGCCCACCCAGACATTATAGCCCGAGCAACTGTGGACACGACAATTGCAATCATCCCCGCCAGCGCCTTTCGGCGACTGATCAGGATCTATCCAAAAGCTACCGCGCATATTGTTCACGTCATTCTTTCTCGTTTCCAAAGAGTCACGTTGGCTCACGCTTTCGACTATCTTGGTTTGACCGGGGAGGTGTTGCAAACCGAGAAAAGCATGACAAAATACACGGTTTGCCAACTGCCCAACATTCTCCGGGGTGATGCCTTGACTCGACTGAAGGAGAAATTTAAACAAGAGCGAGCTCGTATCGCCGATGATCAAGAAAAGAATGGCATTGCCTTGCATAATGCTGCGACAACCCGGCGGCGCCGCTCTAGTAGTACCACGCTTCGCAAAGAGGCGATACTGTCGACCCTAGGAAAGCCAAAACCGTCGTCGATCTTGGCAAGTGCGAGAGTGCCCCCGTCTCAGCATCTTCAACCTTCATCGCAGCGAAGCTCTCATCACCCGGGCGATTTGGCAAACGTCCACGCTAGTAGAAATGCTGGTCGTGAACCATTTAATCCAGAGCGAAATTTTCGAGATTTGGCCACACCTCTTGCTCATAGGTCGTTCAATCCTTTTGACGCGCAAAGGCACACCCGTATTCCCATGGACGCCAGAGAGTCTCTCGATGAGGACAACTTGTTCCGAGCATCCATACTTGAATGCATGTTTAGGTCTCTTGGACTTGATGGTAGTGGCGGCCCCTTGTCACGCGAGGCGGAATCTATCGAGGCCTCCCCACGTTTGTTGTCAGCAGACCACAGGCGTCGTGGATATGGGACAAATAACGCATTCGGATTCATCGGTCCTTTTGAGGGATCTGCAGATGCTGACACGGAGTCTATGACATCCGGAGGCTTGACGATCAATAGCCCTCCCAGCGCCCAAGCACTCTCTCACGAAATGATGGATGACGTCGAGATAGTGTTCTTTCCCAAGGGGTCCGTGCTGGTCGAGCAAGGGGAGCGCAACCCGGGATTATACTACGTCGTGGATGGCTTTCTGGACATGGGCACATATGTCACAGAGTCGGGAACGCGTAGTCTTCTGCAGACATCGAGTCCCGCGTCGGTCGATTTCGATCTAAGTGACAGCTTACCCCATCCCAAGGCAAGCTCGCAGAAGAAACCTGGGCGCACTCGACGCAGTGTGTCGCTCGTCAAGCCTGGTGGATTGGCTGGGTACATTGGTAGCGTCTCATCATATCGGTCCTTCATTGATGTGGTTGCCAAGACAGATGTTTATGTCGGTTTCCTCCCGCGAGCCGCCCTCGAGCGAATCGTGGATAAATATCCAATCGTCCTGCTGACGATGGCTAAGCGGCTGACGCACGTTCTGCCTCGGCTAATCCTTCATATCGACTTTGCCCTCGAATGGGTGCAGATGAACGCAGGTCAAGTTATCTTCCATCGAGGTGACGAATCCGAGGCCATTTATATCGTTCTCAATGGTCGTTTGCGTCTTGTCGAGGATCGGACAGACGGCGGCGTGACGGCGCTGGCAGAATTCGGTCAAGGCGAAAGCGTTGGCGAGCTGGAAGTTCTCACAGAGACAGTTCGCCCAGGCACTTTGCATGCCATACGGGACACCGAGTTAGTCAAGTTCCCTCGAACATTGTTCAACAGTCTCGCGCAAGAGCATCCCAACATCACTATCAAGATCTCCAAGATTATAGCCTCCCGGATGAGAGCTGTTGTCGATGACCCCGTGGTCAGTGCAGGCAAGGAATCTGGCTCAGGAACATCAACGACTTCAAGAAAATCCACCATGAATCTTCGCACCGTCGCTATTCTGCCAGTCACCGCGGGAGTTCCCGTTGTGGAATTCGGCAATCGTCTAATGAATGCATTGTCGCAAGTCGGACCTCCTAATGGCGCCACATCGCTGAACCAAGCAGCGATTCTGAATCATCTCGGCAAGCATGCGTTCAACAAAATGGGGAAGCTGCGTCTGACTCAGTATCTCGCCGACTTGGAGGAGAAGTATGGCCTCGTTGTATATGTCGCCGGTAAGCAGTCTGAACCATTGTTACCTTGTTCGATTGTTTGCACGCATCCACATATATGATGAGATCTTTACCATTCCAAAGGCGATGCCGCTGATGGTTATGTTAACTCTAATTTTTTCCTGACCTTATCAAATACTTTGTCCTTTCTTGTTGGCATATGGGGTAGAAGGAGCTCGATGGCTAACAGAAAGTCGTGTCAGATACCAATGTCAATTCTCCCTGGACACAGACCTGCATTACACAAGCCGACAGTATACTCCTCGTTGGCCTTGCTGATGGTTCACCTGCAACCGGGGAATATGAGCGCTTCATGCTGGGTGTAAAATCGACCGCCAGGAAGTCGTTGGTGCTGCTGCATAACGAGCGATTCTCGCGATCTGGTTTGACTCGATCTTGGCTTCGCAACCGTATGTGGATCAACGGTGGTCACTTTCATATCCAGATGCCGTTCAGCACGGATGCCATGCCGGTAAACAACCCACGATCAAAGAGACTGGGCCAGGCCCTGAAGGAGCGTGTGCAAGGGCTCCAGGCCGAAATCCAAAAGTATACGTCGCGCAAGGTTCATCACGTCCCCTATTACTCCCCTGACACGCCCTACAAGAGTGATTTTCATCGCCTTGCTCGTCGTCTCTGTGGAAAGTCTGTTGGCTTGGTGCTCGGCGGCGGCGGTGCCAGAGGCATGAGCCAAATTGGTGTCATTCGGGCGATGGAGGAGGCCGGCATTCCCATTGATGTTATTGGCGGGACGTCGATTGGCGCGTTCGTAGGAGCCCTTTATGCCAGACATGCAGACATTGTGCCCATGTTTGGCTTCGCGAAGAAGTTTTTCGGGCGTATGGCCAGTCTGTGGCGATTCGCCCTGGACCTGACATACCCGTCTGCATCGTATACGACGGGTCACGAATTCAATCGAGGCATCTTCAAGACCTTTGGCAAAACGCAGATCGAAGACTTTTGGCTGGAGTACTACTGCAACACGACAAATATCAGTAAAAGTCGTGTCGAATTCCACACCAGCGGGTACGCGTGGCGATACATCCGCGCATCTATGTCTCTGGCTGGCTTGCTACCACCGCTGTGCGACGAGGGCAGCATGCTGCTCGACGGGGGCTACGTGGACAACTTGACAGTATCACACATGAAGGGGCTTGGTGTCGACACCATTTTCGCCATCGACGTGGGAGCCCTCGACGACGACACCCCACAGACGTACGGCGATTCACTCTCTGGCATGTGGGCCTTCTTCAACCGTTGGAACCCGTTGTCATCGCATCCCAATCCACCCACACTGGCCGAGATCCAAGGCCGCCTGGCGTACGTGTCTAGTGTGGACGCGTTGGAGAGGGCCAAGACCATGCCGGGATGCATCTACATGAGACCCCCCGTAGATGATTACGGCACACTTGACTTCTACAAGTTCGACGAGGTCTACCAGCTAGGATACAAGTTTGGCAGAGACTTATTGCAGAAGCTCAAGGAGGAGGGCGGGTTTCCATGGACGGAAGAAACGGAAGCCAAGGAGGCAATGCGTCGGACGAAGGCGCCTCGGAGAGCCAGCGTGTAAGGACATGAGGACCTCACTCGTGTGGTAGATTAGATTATGGGGCCAGGAGTGATACTGGTTCTGCCTACGTTCTGTCCACGCGAGGTGGTGGCCACGAGTATGCATTCCCTTCTTCGTAATGATGAATCGTTGGCCTGCAAGTATTTTCCACTACATACTTCACTATGCACTACGTATCAGGCGATAACGATCCAACATGCATGCGGCGCTGGGTTTTTTTCACAGCCTTATACATGGGACGCCATGTGTTCACGATGCATCGATAAATTGAGCTACAGTACAAAATGTGGTCAAAACCACACAGGCTTCTTTGCCTGGCCATGTTGCACCAATATGGCATCGAACATGCTGTTCAAGATGAGAGAGCTGCATTTCTCCTCCAACCACCAGGTTGCGCCAGCATGATGGCTCAAACGTCGAGGCCATCGACAACCAGGCCCTTGTTCCACGTCCACTGAGTGACCCTGGCAACTTCCGTCGCGCATTCTTCGTCGACGAGGGCACTGACGAGGTACAGAGCTGCGTCAATGCCACTGCTGACTCCTCCAGATGTGATGACCCGCAGGCCTCCTAAACGCATGGCTGCGCGGCGGGCAATAGATTCGCGACGGGAATTAGACCCTTTGAATGACATACTGCCCTTGCTGCTTCCATGGTTAGTTGCACTGGGAGGTCTTCGAAGCTATTGAGACAAGGACCACATACCGAGCATTAGAGGGACGGCGACCGCTGTCCGACTTGCGACGGATATAAGGATTGTCGTCTTCGCCGAGGTCAAAACGAAGATTGTTGACCACATAGCGGGCATCTTCGACGACGTCGGTTCGTTCCGTCAGATTTCGAGTGGCAGCGTCACTGCACTCATTCTCGAAAGCGGTCAAGGAGTCGGGGTGCGTCGTGGCAGATAAGCCAGAAAGGATGTTCTCGCGGGCGAGGAGGAGGGCGCCGGTGCACACAGATAAAAGGGTTCGCTCCCGAGCGGGGTCCTTCTTCTGAAGCTCGGCAAAGTTGTTGATGAGACCGAGTGGCTCGCCCTCTGCTTTCAAAACCTGGCGGACGCCTCCTCCGACAATGACAAGAATGTCAAATTCTTCGAGACGCTCGTGCGCTTCTTTGAAGGTGATCTGTGAACGGATCATGACTCCCTGCTCGGACATGACTTCGCTTTCAGCACCGGCAATGGTCACTTCGAAAGCTCTAGAGGCTGCATGCGAGTGATTAGTAGGATGACCAGGCGTGCTTCGCTTTCGAGTTCAAGAGAAGAGAGGCATTTCACCTTCGTCCTTGGCGTCATGAAGGGCCCTGGTAAAGACTTGAAGAGGTCCCGTCAGGTCAAGGATGTCAAATTTATCCTGGAGAGCAAAGAGGACCTCGATGGGTTCGTCCGCCACCGCGGACGTCTTGTGTGCAGCCATCTTGACAAAGATGGCGGTTCAGAAGTAAAGACGGGGGAAGTTGAGTTAGCCGTTGCTGCTTTGTGGGAGCAGAAAGGGTAAATGGAGCCGGTGGCGTCTTGAGCGTTGGTTGGCGAAGGAGCTGCAGCTTGAGGCTGGATGCAGGAGCTCAAAGACGTGGGTGATGATGATGTACCAATTGATCTTGGGGTGAGGTCAAGTAGGGATTGACGCGTTTCTGACAAGAAGGTGATGATGCTGTGAATGAATTGGAGGAGGAGAAAGGATCTGGGCAGGTGAAAGGAGGGGTTGAAGCAAGCCGAAGCAGGCTGGTACGTGAATAAATACCTGGTAGTACATGTGGTAACGTGAGTGTCAGGCCAAGACGGCCATGGCATGCTCATGTGGACACTTGAAAGGAGGTACGTAGCACTGCTTGCAATGCATGGGATGGGAAACGCGGGGAAAGAGGGCCGATCGGGAGGGGTCCAGGTCCAATTAGATGGCAGCTTGCGTGCTCCATCGCCATTGACGAGGTGCCGCCGTCGAATGCCGAAACATGATCCTTTTTCCTGTCCAAGCAATTGGAGCCCGAGCTTTCATTTGACGCTCAGTTTCATGAGTGCCCGGCTTGTCTTCAGGCTCTTTGTCGGAATGTTTTTACTACTGTAAATGATCTGTAACATCATGCCACCCCAGCTGAGCTGGGCAACGAGCATGGGGTAAAAAGAGAAAAAAAGAGGGGCCAACCAAACCACCCTTGGGCATTGGGGACTGCAATGGCAAGGGCGATGGCCTCAATGCGGCAGTTCGCCGGTCTGTCGTCAGCCTGTCAGTCCGCCGGTCATTCCGACACCCGTCCGCCGGTCCTTGACTCACCGTGATAAACACCGTCAACAACTCGTCATGTTGTCTTCGTGGGCCGCATCAGCGATTGATCCTGAGCAGTGGAGCGCAATGGAACACGAAGTGAGACCACGATACTGCCATCTTGTCCTTCCATCATCCCACCTAGACTCACATCGATCATTCGATGCCTGCTCGTGGGTCGGTCAGCCGGGGGTCATGCGACCTAATCTGAATGCAAAAGACACAAGAAGAGGATCCACGTCCATGGCCATAAATAACACTTAGCGCAATTGCAGCTTGCTCCCGAGAAACATGCGGAGCAATTTGCTCCTCTGCCATTTCAGCTCAGCTGCACCGGCCGGAGCATCCGCTAATACTGGAACCCCGCCCGCCTACTCGCTTCCAATTCGGCTCCACCAGCATGCAAGAGCAAAACCTCAGCCAAGCTCTGCAAGAGCTCAACAGCTCCGTGCTCTCATCCGACTCCATGGTCTGACCAGCTGTGCATTGACCGTGTTGCCAGCGGAGCTCCCTTCTATGGACCACACTACGGTCCATCACGACCTTAAGTTTGCGCCTGTGCTTCAGCATCCCCATTGCCAGAGAGAACGTCACCGTGGCCGGCCCTCGGACGCCATGTCATCATCGGCGTACGTCATATCCTTCACCTCGCTCGGTTCTTCTCTCTCGACGTTAACTTGATGCTCATAGCAGCGCCGGCCTAAAAGAGCTTACAAAGGCCATAAACACATTCCTGGGAAACCCATCGCTTCCACTGCCAGAAGCCTTTCTCGACGTCATCCACAGATATCTATCGCGACGCGACGAATACGACGATGCAGCTGCTGATCAGCTCCAGGACAGCCTGCTTTCCATCTTCGACAAGCGAGTCAAGGGTGATGCGAAGGCGACTGGATCATGGATCGCGATCTTGCGAAAACTCTTACCTGTGTTGCAGACGCTCGATAGAGTACTGCCATGGTTTGACGCTTGCAAAGGCATACTCGACAGACATGATCTGGACAACATCATCGTTGACGAGGCAGTAGCGGCTCTTATGGATCTTCTGACTGTCATAGATGAACAACAGCTAGAAAACATTGAAGACACGGCTGCGAATCGCATCATCGATCGCCTTCTCGAGCTCTGGGTGAACCGTTTCTATGCTGGTCTGCTGGATGGCAGCACGACATCAGAGTTCAACGAAAAACTCGTTCGGCAAGTCATATGCAACTTCGGCAAAACACGACCCAAAGACCTGTTCGCTATTCTAGATGGATACTTTGTGCGCAAGAGTGATCGAAAATCAACGATCAGGTTCTTGTGTGATTTCATTCAAGGTCAGCCACCTCGCCTGCATCAGGTCCTTCACACACCGCTATTCGGCAACCTCGTACGATGCTTACAGCACGACACCTCGACGACTATTCTCTCAGCTGCTTTGACTACTCTTGTCATGCTGCTACCGCATATGCCAAGCTCTCTGGTGCCACATCTGCCAGCGTTGTTCAATATCTATGGCCGTCTTCTGTTCTGGGATCGAGATTCTTCGAAATCCGAGGAGCATCTCAACGATACCAACGCTTATGTCGAAGCTGACGCGAACTGGGACTTGGCTTTGTTCGAAACCGACGTTGACGATCACACCATCGCCCACTTGTCCGATTACTACACAATCCTGTACGGCCTTTACCCCATCAACTTCATGGACTATATTCGCAAGCCACAGAGATATATGCGTCATGCAAAGGCTGCATATGGTGACGAATTAGAAGCTCAACCTAGCGAAATGAGACATCGCTCTGAGACGTTCAGACGAAATCATGTCCTACATCCTAACTTTTACACTCTTACAATCGACTCCGAAAAGACTGATTTTGGTCGCTGGATTAAGAGCGAGGCGGCTGACGTGGTCGCCGAATGTATGAGTCTCTGCCTCGAAACAGACTTTGGTACCTCTGTCCCCATGAGACTTCCAGCAGCAGCCAAACCTGAAGTGAGTCATGATCCGAAGTCCCGGATCGACATCTTCGGCGAAACAACCAAAAACCCGGGAGCTTTGCTCAGGCGCGGCTCCGACTCCTCAACAGTGGACTCAATTCCGAGCGTCGGGGCCCATGCAGCTGCCAAACGCCGGAGCTCGCAGTCCAGCTCGAAGTCCGGCAGGAATTTGTCTGGCGATGATAGCTTCAGTACACCTGGCATCGAGAATTCAGGAGCAGTCGTGTCCCCGACCCATCCTCAGCTGCAGGGCCTCATCCAATCCAACAAGGAGATCAAGTCTGGTCTGCACCAATCCTTAGGCAACGGCAGTACTTCGTCACTCTCCATTGGTCACGCACAGAGCGTGTCAGAAAAGGTGGACGGTCCAATCTCAAGAACGCTGCCACTGCCGCCCTCAGCTTCGTCTACCGTCAATGCTCCTGACACGTCGATGCAAGTTGCGCATCTTCAGAAGCAGGTTTTACTTTTGCAAAATGATCTCAGCTTCGAGCGATATCTCAAGCAACAACACATGTCGCACATTGGATACCTTCGCGGAAAGCATACCAGTGAGGCGGCTTCCGAGGCGGAGACACAGAACCTCTTGAACATGAATAGAAATCTGAAAAGTCGGTTCGAAGATGCTAAGAAATCGGAAATACAAGCCAGGAAGGAATCAGAGAAGAGTCGGGCGATGGCAAAGAAGTGGGAAGCAGATTTGGCCAATAAGCTGAAGGCGTTGCGAGACGACTTCAAGAAAACACAGAGCGACATGGATGTGCTGCAGAAGGAGCTGTTCGAGTCCAAGCAGGAATGCGATAAACTACGAAAGCTACTTTGCGCCGCCGAAGTCAAAGAACTGAACCTCGAGCAGAATATGCGTTGGATAGAAATCGAAAGTAGCCAAGTAGAGTCGCTCAAGATGGAGGTACAGCGGCTTACGCGGTCGGATCGAGACCATCAAGCAAAAGAGCTTGAGAGGCAAAAGGCCGTCGATTCGGCTACAGTAGCTGAACAGCAGGTGGAAGTGTTCCGAATGAAGTTGGAGGCCATGGAAACCGACGTTGGACGTACGAAGATATTACTACAGTCTCAGGTCAAAAATCTCCAGGCGCAGCTTTCCGAAGCACTGGAGGAGCGCGAGCGGCCTGGCGTCAACGTATCGATTGCGGTGGAGAGCGCATTGGCGGCAAGCAGGGCAAAACAGGCTGAAATGCAGAAGCAATGCTCGCTTCTGATGCGCAAGTACACGGCACTGCAGTCATCACTACTGGATATGCAATCAGAGCAGGCGGCGCAGGCACACCAATGCAAGCCTGCAGGTATGCGCCAGCGGCAACAAGCAGCAGAAGCCAACCTGCATTCCCTGACAGAGAGCCTCGCTATTGAGTCGCAACCGCACCAGACCATGTCCGACGTAGAAGCCGCGACTCAAAATATCACCGTCGCAGGAGTCTCGCCGACCGTGGCCCCTGTATCGGCCAGCAGTAGCGGAATGGCGTCAAGAGTTGGCAGCGCACATCTAAGTGGCCCTGGCACTGGCTCAAGATCGGGTCCTGGGTCTCCCGATCCTCGTCATTTGGGTATATTTCTACATTTCCAATTCTTCGATCCGGCATTGCGCCGTTTTCCGGCAGGCGACTGACAAGTTTTCATTCTAGGTGGCTTCCAGCGATCGCGCAAGGAATCACGGGACAAGAACAAAGAAGAAGGCAGACATGGTCCAGGAAAGCCCAAGAAGGAGAAGAAACCTTCGGGGCTGCGCGGAATCCGTGGATTCGTATAGCGGATCAGGGTGGCTCATATTGCGTTGGCAGTGGTGACATATGTATGTGCCATTCTTTTCGCTGCGATGGCCGCATTAATAGCATTTCGACATGCCCGCAGAGAACTCACTGCTGAAAGAAAGTGATGAGCAGTGGAAGAAGTAGTCTTATATTCAATTAAAGGGCATAACCCATCACGAAGGCCGGGTGGCAAAATTGCGATCTTCAGTACTTCGTTCGAGGTGGTTACGCTGGAGGTAATGCCGGTCACTGGCGCTGTGCAGACGCGGGACATTCAGCAGGCACTTCAAAATCTGACTAATAAAAGCATCAGACACCATCCATCGTTTTCTGTTTATTTTAGTCTCGCCATCCCGGATCCCAGCCATGCCTAGCAAACTACCCTAAAGGAAAGCTAGCCAAGTCAATCCGAGCAGCCTGGTAGAGACAAGCCATGCAAAAAAATGGAGGGGACATGTCCGTTTTACAATTGCGCTCTGTGTACGGAGTACTGTCGACTCTATTTCGCATGTGAATAGGTGTGTAGCTGAGTAGGTCGAAAGTGGCAATCATTAAGGGAGTACTCCATCTGTTGAACTTCCGAGCTTGTCCACTGTTTACATCTTGGGCGCCTATTTGCATTCCTGTACCCTAAAATATGTACGTAGGTGGACTGTTGGGCTCCCAAATTTCGTTGGCCACTTCTCGTACATGGCGACCTGGTCCACCATCTTCCAGAATCAGACTGGGCGGACGCACGGTGCCTGGAAGGGAGGGTGACATGCTGACAATGTCGACAAGCCCCTGATGGCTAACAAGCCGAGTGGGTGACGCCTCGATTGCAAAAATTTTCAACCGTCGCGTTAAAAAAAGAACTCGGTTGTCTGCGGAATTCGTCACCCCCCCGGACGGACAAAGGCCCATGGCGGCAAGGCAGGATGATCGCCTGCGGTGTGGCCATGCTTTATTTGGACTGTTTGTTTAGTTTCCTTGTTTCTTTTGTCCACCTGCACGAAGAATGTGGTCACCAGGGACCAAGAATGATGAAGCTGAGGCCGATCCATGACGTCAGGCCTTGGTGGCGTCCTCGTATTCATCTGTTGTCGAAGGTTGACTCCGTACGGAGTGCTTCGTATAAGAAAAGAGCAATGAGTAAATGGGCCTGGCTGTGGGCTAACTCGATCCCTCACAGTCGAGAGGGAGCTGCAGCGAGTGAGAGGCGATGCTGCACTGTTTCGACAGCGAATGAAATCCGTACCTTGCAGCATTGTCTTGCCTGCAGCATGTCTCTCTTGTGTTGCCGCTCGGCCAGGGCCTCAGGGGTGGGAAAACAAGTGGACGGGTCCACTCACGCACGGTCCGCGGGCGTGTGGTTCGCTCCTGCCTGGTATCCCGCCTCGCCGGCGCGCCTCTCGATGCAGCGCAAGCTCCAATTATGCTGGCTCTTTCTTAGCTGTCCGTGGTGTGGTGGCGCTGCATCTGCTTCGATTACTCGCCAGATGAAGAGTGGAATGGAGGGACCAAGCAAGAAATGGCACCTTTCCGACCACACAGGTTCTTCTGTGACCGTCCCAAGACATGTGTAGCCGAACCCACACAGCGTTCGTCCGTCGGCCACTAAAGAGGTCCGCTAGGATCCACCTGAGCTCCTGCCGTCGTCGCTTTCCCTGTCTATATCGAGACTAGCAATCGAGCGTCCTGTCCGTGACGGCACGGGATGTCAGCAAATCATCCATCAGACTGCGTGTCTTTCGTTGGGTTGCGGCCATGCGGTGTTATTGATGCTGTCTCCTTGGGCTCCTCTTTTCCGGTTCTTTGTATGCTTTTCGTCGCCCTCATCCCCCCATCCTGGATTTCTGTAAATGTTTATTCCCCCCTTCCCCTTTGCTCGTTTTACTTTCCGTCCATGCTCCAGCTCCTCTTTGTCCTTCGTTTCTAGGAGAGGTAGTCCATCAAAATACAGTTATTAATTCTTGTTTCTCGACCCTCTTTCGTCCGAAAAGCCGTTGCTGTATCGGTGTTCACGTCCTTTTCGTCTTTCTTGTCTCAGGAATAATCGACAATGCCATCTCGTCTGCTTACCGTGGCCTTGGCCATTTCCGGCGTCAATGCCGCCTTCCAGGGCTTCAACTACGGCTCAACCTTTACCAATGGCGTGGCCAAGTCCCAATCCGACTTTGAAGCCGAGTTCAAGACGGCTGCCGGCCTCGAGGGCACAAAAGGCGCCTTCACCAGTGCTCGTCTCTATACAATGGTGCAACATGGCACCCCCAACAGTCCCATCTCTGCTATCCCTGCCGCCATCAGCACCAAGACGAGCCTGCTGTTTGGCCTATGGGCCTCCGCCGGCCAAGACGCATTCAACAATGAGCTTGCTGCTCTAAAGAATACCATCAGCTCGTATTGCGGTCAACTCGACGGACTCGTTGCCGGGATTTCGGTGGGCAGCGAGGATCTGTATCGCATCTCACCTATAGGCATGGCCGCTTCCCCCGACCCCGGTGCGTCACCAGACACACTGGTCAATTATATCAAGCAGGTCCGCGATACTGTCAAGGGCTCTTGCCTTGAGAAGGCCCCCATAGGTCACGTCGATACCTGGACCGCTTATGCCAACGACACTAATAAGGCTGTTATCGACGCCATTGACTGGATTGGCATGGACGCATACCCCTACTACGAAAACACCAAGCCCAATGGAATCGACGTTGCCGCCAGCGTGTTCCAGGCAGCTATCGAGAAGACCAAGAATGCTTCCGGCGGCAAGCCCATCTGGATCACCGAGACTGGCTGGCCCGTGAGCGGTCCCAAGGAGAATGCTGCTGTTCCCGGCACCCCTGAGGCCCAGACCTACTGGCAACAGGTCGGTTGTCCCATCTTTGGAAATACCAATGTCTGGTGGTTCACTCTCCAAGATGGTGCTCCGCAGATCCCCAGCCCTGCCTTTGGTGTGATCGGATCAACCCTCTCCACCAAACCTCTGTACGACCTTTCCTGCGATGGAAAGACCGGCAGCACCAGCTCGGCTGCGACACAAGCCTCCAGCACTGCGGCTTCTTCCCCGAGCGCTCAGCAGTCCACGCCGGCTGCTTCTTCCTCGCAGCCCGGCAGTTCGTCTGCTCCTACGCAGCCCGGCAGCTCGTCTACTCCGCAATCAAGCTCAGTCGTCGCCGCTAGCACGATATCGACGACCTCACAGGGCACGACGAGCACCGCTGCTGTCGTCAGCTCGTCTGACGCTGCCTCTTCATCCACCACCTTGACAACATCTCAAGGCAGCAGTGTCGCGCCTCCAGCTAGCAGCGTCACCGTCACCGTCGCCCCTCCGGCCGGGACCAGCGGCGCTCCCACGTCGGTTCCAACCAACGCCGGTAGCCGCATGAATGCCCTGGCTGGCGCCGTCGCCGGCTTCGTCATCGCCGCCGCGGCTCTGTAAAAGTTTTTGCTCCAGCATTGTGTTTTTGCAGACCACTCGTGGAGAAGCACCACGTGCCTAATGTATCGACGCAAATTGACTCTTGTACGGTTACACGGTTGCAAGGCGTTCAAAATGTACATAACCATATATTGAGCCGGGATCATCTGGCAATTACATACGCTCCTTTGAATAGAGACTGTTTTGGAAAACAATAGCATTGCAAGCGACCCGCTAGGATCGTTGGTATAAGCCACGAAGCGAGGGTTCATGATACCGTGCTGTCCCTGTCTGGGTCGTTGAGCTGCCGGCTAGACCGCGTTCAATTGAATGTGAAGAGATACGCGTGCTTACCTACTTCCCTGTCATGCCCGTTTCTTTGAGTGTTAATAGCAGGTCAAGACTGCAGCGCCAAATAATGTGATTGTGCATGTGGAAATGCCTTTCCCGTCTCACGCCAGCTTGTCGCGTGACTTGGGACCAATTGGGAGCTTCCGCAAGCTCGGCCCGTCCGATTCGCCCAATTAAATTTGCCCACGGAAGCTACACCGCGCCCGGTGCTCTTCCGCTCCCCTCTCCCCTATGCTTCCCCGTTCAGTCTGAACGAAAGGCCAGCGACTTTGAATCAATCCGGTGTTTGGTGATTTTCTCTACGTTGGCTGTTATGGGTATGCCACGGATCAGAGCGGCACTGCTCTTTGGTGTTGCGCTGGTGGCGTGCGTGGTTGCGACGCGAGAAGTGACGAGAGATGCACTTGAGGGGCTGAGCTTGGATGATCTGGATGCTAGGCTGCAGGTATGTATTCCGTTGTGCTTTGTTCATTACGACGCAATCGAGGTGAAGGCCTTTGGGGCGGAGAGGGGGATAAAGGACCAGCGCGTATTTGCTGGTGTTGACGACGCTAGGTGCATTTGCTGGATAACCTCTGATATTCACATGTTACAATCTTTTCAGCAAGCGCAAGATTCAGGCTGACATTACAATGCGTATGTAGACATGCCCTATAGTCGAGCACCTGTCGACGGTCAAAAAAGCTCGGTACGACGCCACGCCCTCGTCGCTCACGACGCGGCTCTTCGCTGTGCTCTTCCCCGGCTCCCCGGCCGTCAACGCCCTCCTCGCGACGCTGTACATCTCGGGCCCGCCCAACTTCCTGCTGGCGCTGTGCCCCACGAACATTGACCCGTCGTCGCTGAGCGTCATGGTGGCGTTTGCCGTGGGCGGGCTGCTGGGCGACACGCTGTTCCATCTGCTGCCGGAGATTTTCCTCGGCGAGGATCAGGAGGAGAGGGCGCGGTTTGTGTTGGTGGAGCCGAATCGGAACTTGGTCCTGGGGTTGGCCATTCTGGTAGGGTTCATGACATTTGTGGGCATGGATAAGGGGTTGAGGATCGCGACGGGCGGTGCGGGACATGAGCACTCTCATCAGCATGCGAGGGAGGGGGTGGCGGCGCCGGAGGAGGAGCTCAAAGCTTTGACGACGGGTGTCGATATCGGGCAGGGCGAGGTCACGTCGAGAGCGAAGCGGACTGCTGCGAGAGATGAGGTGAAGGACGGCGGCCAGCACAAGCAAGTGAACCCTAGTGTGAAGCTGGGCGGGTACCTGAATCTCATGTAAGTGAACAGGCGATGCGTTTCTTTCCGTGCCCAAGATGCTGCTTGCTGACGAGGCGAGGGGTGGAAAGAGCCGATTTCACGCACAACATCACCGACGGTCTCGCCATGTCGGCCAGCTTCTACGCATCACCGACAATTGGGGCTACCACCACCGTGGCCGTCTTCTTCCACGAGATCCCTCACGAGGTCGGCGACTTTGCACTGCTTGTGCAGTCCGGCTTCTCTAAGCGAGCGGCCATGGGATCCCAGTTCGTGACGGCCATTGGAGCCTTTCTGGGCACCCTGATTGGCATTGCCGTCCAGGAGTATGGCGGCGGGAGCTCAGGTGCTGAGGTGTCGATGGCTCGGAACGCTGGGCTCTGGGGGACAAGCTTGGTATGTAGCTGCGAAAGCGAACTCCTCACTCTTGCTAGACTTGGCTTTCTCCCCCACGATGTGAACTGCGACTGACGCGACGTGAAGACATGGGGCGACCTGTTGCTGCCATTCACCGCTGGCACGTTCCTCTACGTCGGCACCGTGGCTGTCATCCCGGAACTTCTCGAGACGGGTAGTAACAAGATGGAGGAGCTGCGTAAGACCTTGGTGCAGTTTACTGCCGTGGCGGTCGGTGCTGGTATCATGTTGTATATTTCATGGCATGACTGAGGCATGCCACATCTTAGGGGGGAGCATGGAGCTTGATGTTACAATGATGTGGCGACTTGGGGGTCTTAGATGTCTCGGCCTGGAACGAATAGAGTGCAGTCGCAGGCGGTGTAGCCAAGGAGGTAAAAAGGTACATAATCACCAGTATGGCCATGTCTGGGGGACTGATTTGTGTATATGCGTTGCAGATATTGCCAGAAACCTCGTCGCAAACAGTGACTGGTCAGTCCCGCCCTCCGACACAGGCCAGGCGTCAAGCACAGCGCTATGTCGGGCTACATGCCAGATGTGGCCCCCGCAACAGCAAGAATCATGACGTGAACCGAGCCTTACGACGTCAGCGGGCGCGGTGAGTGGTGCAGGATCAGTGAGAGAGAATAGCAGCGTGAGAAGGTGAGCCGGGGGCGCGTCTAGTTCGTGAACGATTCTCAGTCTACGCGGTGTACATAGCCAAATCCAACGCCATTATACCTACACGGGAATCCGCTGATCCGATTAGCTCAAGAAGCGGACGAAGACCACGGAACACGAGCTCTTCACCTCGGGTACGAGATGTGGCATCTCGACGCGCGAGTGATTGCATCGGCAGTGTTGTCGGGACGAGTGCCGCGGGTGTCAAGCGGCTAGCCAGCCGACAGCGTGTCCGTTTAAGGATGGGCGATATCGGACCACGGCCCGGTGCACCGAGTCGAAAACTAGGGCTGGGTGCACGGCGCGTCAGCGTTACGAGCTGAAACAAGTGCTGCAACATTGCCATCAAAACTGAGAACACAGGAGAAGATGGAGAGCGAATGCTTTATATTCAATCGCAGGCAGCTGAGTCGTCAGGTTGTCCCGATAGCATCAATGCGTGGAGAATCTCTTGATTTCCTCGGCTGGCTCCGAACCTGGAAAGCTCTTGGCGCTGCGGCGGCGCCGTTGAACTGGGGAGCGAATTGCGGCCGTGCACAAGATTGGGAGAGTCATAGGATTTCCTAGCAGAATCAACACTCGGAAGTGGATCGATCACCTGCTGCAAATTGCCGATGTGATGATCGATGCTGACTTCCTGTAAGATCCTTGAGTGAGTAATTTAGGCAGAGACACGTTGGACCTTTGACCTGATTGCGTTTTGAAGCTGCATGATGTGCCAGCTGCCGCCGTGACTCTCGATTGCCCCTTTCAGAAGGGTGTGAGTCGTCGGCCTGCTTCCGATTCCTTCTCCCCTGGGGCTGGCGTCGCAGTGCAGCCCGCGACGAGCTTGTCGTCCATCGTCCGTCACATGTTACTTCGCCTCTGCTTATACGAACAGCCCCGTGAGGTGACTAACACGAATGCTCATTGAGGTGTCCATTGCCAGAAGGAGGAAGCTCACCCCCTTCGTTGCGTGATGTTGGCCTTGCGCCATAAAGTATGACACCAGAGGCCATGCACGCAGCAGGTGGAAAAGCGGCACATCCATCATAAGTTGCTGTCCGTGAGGGTGCGCACACAGTCACCATAGTCCAGACGCCTTGATCAATAATTTCCAGTTCGTTGTCATGCGTATGTCGTTCATGTATTCGCCCCAGAGACGACAAGAGGTGATGATCAAATTTTCAGCCTTGGATACCATCGCTGGTCAGTTCTGAAGCAAGTGGATTCAACATGGCAAGCTCGAACGGTGCATCATGCAATGCAGGCTGTGGTGGACCTTGGCTTGTCCCACGCACCTCAAGACGTAAACTTTTTTGTTACCCTCGTCTTGTGCAGCTTGATCGTGATCCTTTTCCCATTGCCGCTGGCTCCTGTCGATCGCTTGGAACGTGCAGAACCGAACTTGATCGCAAGACGACGCGAATGTTCTCGTAATTGACTCAATCTGCTTCAGCAATAAAAAAAACATTCAACAAATCATCTCGGGGTCATGCAGCCGGGGTTGTGTGGCTCTAGGCTCGGGGCAGACACGGTGGCTCGTACTGTGTCTGCTAAATTGAACCGCCAACCTGTGCGGTTTTGAGCCGACGACGCATGTGATGATGACACCTCGCAGAGTGACTATGTCAATGTTTCTCGTTCAAGGTCAGAGCACATGCGTTGGCTGATGTCATGTTGAGCTGAAGACTGCCATCACGATCATGAAGCACCGGACAACTTGTCGGGTGTGGATAACCAATACCTACACGGTATGAATTCTACCATCGCGACATGGTGGGAGGAGCCTCTACCTTTACGGAGGGGCCAGGGGGCCACAGGGCCACAGGGGTGTGCGAGTCTGCAAAGTGGCGTCTGGTGCGATTTCGCAAACGGTCTGGTGCCCCAGCGCCGCCGCACAACGCCGGCTCTAGAAGGGTCGACGCGCGACTGGCGACGTGCGCCAGGTGAGTTTGACGAGGCCAGCAGGGGGAATAAAACAAGACGCCCATCCGCCATCATGGTGAATCGTGTCGACTGTCCCCCCTCATGCTCATGCTCATGGCATGAGGCAAGCGCTGCTCTGGGCTGCTTCTGTCTGTCTCTGCCTCAGCTATAGCATCTACGTCTGCACCAGATCAGCTTTCCTTGGTCCAAGCTCCTCGCCTTCATCGCACCTTCTCGTTTCGCATTCTGTGGGGAGAAGGCCACCCTGCCTGCATCGTCACGCAATAATTCTCCTAGTTCCGCAATCCGAGTCGTCGCAAGGAACAAGACACGGTTTGCTCTCTGCTTCAGCATTTGTGCTCGATTTCGGCAAGCTCCAGCAGAACAATCGTGCCTTTGTCGGCGATATTGAGCCCATCCGACGATCCTCTCCCCATTAGGCGGAGCCTCCAGCTGTTGTTGCTCAAGTGCCGAAACGCAAGGGCCTAATACATCTCACTACCCAGGCACACATTACATCACCTTAGCGATTTTCCAGGGCGTGATAGACACGAGACTACCTTTCGTGGCAAGTCTGATTGGAAATCAATCCCTCCCCAACCCCGCAGCCGCTTCAACACAAGGATTACTTTTTGTCTTCCAATCCTGCTATCATCTGCTCTATAAGGCCCTTCGACGACGCCTTTGGAGGGATAATTGACTCTGGAGTCTTGTCTTGCCACAACGAAACTCACCATGCACATTCCCTCTGACGCAAGGCGTGCCATCTCGGCTCCTGTGACCTCAAAGTCCAGCAGCATCAAGATAGTCGTTGATCAGCACTTCAACTCCAAGGTCTACACATCTGGTTCCAGCATCTCGGGCCACGCCATTGTCAAGACCTCGCAGAATGTGTCGTTCGATGAATTCGACATCATCTTCTCCGGCATTGCAGCTACACGGCTGGACTTTGTGCAGCAATACCCGGCACATTCATTACGACCATTCATGAAGTTGCGAATGCCCCTGGACAGCTCTGCGTTGCCAGGCAATAACGTCTTTGTGGCCGGCAAACCCTACAATATCCCATTCAAGTTTGTCGTTCCTCACCAGCTGACTCTTGGGGCCTGTGATCATCCGTGTTCCTCTCCAGCTGTGAGGGATCATCACTTGCGCCTGCCGCCAACCGTGGGCTTCTGGGAAGCGGATGATCAAGCCCCAGAGATGGCTCAGATAGAGTATTCAATCAAAGCCAGAGCTTACCGTAAGACGCCGGAAGCAGGTGCGCCTCCCACCAAAATTATGGAAGGCTATCATCTTCTCAAGGTACTTCCGTCATTACCAGAGGATGCCCCCCTGGACATCACGTTCCGAGATGAGCGATACATCATGTCCAAGAGGAAAACGATCCGCAAAAACCTCTTCTCCACCAAAGCTGGCGTGTTGACGGCCACTGCGGCTCAGCCTAGCGCCATCATGCTTTCCCCAGACGCACACAAAGCGTCCAGCTCGACACTTGTCATTCAGCTGGAGTTCGCACCCGCGTCGGCTGAAGACGTCCCTCCCAAGATCAACTCGGTCACAGGAAAGCTTGTGTCTCACACCTTCTTCGGAGCAGCACCGACGGACTTGCTCCCAAATCTGGGGAGCAGAGCAACCTACACGCCCAATCCCTCTCTCAGCTATTCTGCCAACAGTAGCCTGTTCACTCACAAAATGACACAAAAATTGCAATGGCAGAAGCGACATCGGACAGGTCGCCGAGATTCGGGCTATTCCAGTCTGGGCGTCACAGATGAGGACCAATTGGAACCACATTGTCTTGATGGAGCGAGCGACAGCAAATGTTTGATTGATCGGACCGCCATCATCGAGGTCAATCTGGACATACCCATGTCAAATCGAAAGCTCTTCTTGCCGACGTTTCACTCTTGTCTTATTTCCCGTACTTACACACTTCATGTCAACCTCTCTCTCGGCCCCGCCAACACCTCGATATCGCTGGCCGTGCCGCTCCAGATCGGTGTCGAGATGATCCACGAGCCGAACCAAGGTGCTTTGCCGAGTTTTGCAAGCGTTATTGCTGAGGATCAGCGAAGTGAACGTGACCATGGCTTAGGTGCTTACGGTTTGGAGCCTCCAGAACGCTCACGCTATTTAGACAACACCCCCCCTGATTACAATGAAGTCAGTCGACGAAACGTGCAGCTTGCCTGATCACATCACATGTTTGTCAACAATCTGCTCCGGTCCTCCATTTGGGCTCTTTTCGTCACGATTCTGAGACGGCTCTGAAAGACAATATCGGCACTTCTCTTCCTTATTCCAACTTCTTCTTTAATATCAGCTTCTTGGCTGATATAACACTTGGATCGATCCTCCGCCGAATCTCGGCAGGTAAACTTATATCGCGTTTGCGACTCAATTTGTTTCCTAGGGCCTTCTCGATAGTCCTGGTGCAACAGGGTGCGAGGGTACCCATGTTGTGTGCATCACTAAACACTAATGAGATGAATGTATACGGCGTACGTGTAACGGTGGAGGCATGGTTGTGATTGATGATGATGCCTAAGCAGGTGCATGGCGATAATGCGGAGACTGACAGAGCAATGATACCCTAGAGGCACAGATCGCGCGGTATGCAATAGAAAAAACATCAAAAGACTTTGTCAACTTCAACTCCGTCATTGGTGATGCTCGATCCCGTCCCGTTGTGTTTTAGTTGAACTCCAACACGTTGTAAGCACCCGCGAAATTGTGAGCGCACTGAATGCAATAAGGCAGACCTTTTTTACCTAACTTGCTAGTTTTGAGGCCACGATGATCAGGCGGGTCAAGATGTCGTTCGTCCATTCTTCGGCTCGAGGCAATGCAAGACCAGGTCTGTCCGCTCGGAGCTATCCTTGCTCGCAAATTCCAGAAGACATTCCTGAAGCTGCTTGTAACAGGCAGCGAAATCTGTCCGTTTTTTGCACACCTTTTCCCCTTCCGCTTGAGCACCGCCCCGCCGTAAAGCCCTGCCAGGTTGCTCCTTTCTCTCTTCCAGACATTGCAAGAGAGGCACCGAAGTATATGGCTCCTCATAGTAACAGTCGATAATCTTAGCCTTGCAATAGCTCGGTCTTTGCGTTTTATCGCAGATAGACCCGGCCTTGCCCAGGTTGTCATTTTCTTGCATGGTACGACGAAGGCACGGCAAGATGGCGGTGACGTTGAAGAGGCCCGTGCCGTCTCCAGCCTCGAGGCGGCATTTCTGGAGCTGTTCGGAGCAGCGCTCGGGCTTTGTTGTCGTTGAGCATGTTGAGATTCCCTCGGAGATGACCTTTCCGAGGTCCGGGGATGACTCTGCGACGAGGTGCTTGGGAGGGGGGGCAGGCTGGTCGCTCGTGGGGAGCGGTGGCATGATGGCGCCCATTGCAGCTGTGATGAAGATGATGGTGTATCTCATGGTGGTTGCGAGTGTTGGGACGTGGAGATGCAGGTACACTTGGATCAGGGAGTAGTGAAGAATACAACCTACGTAGGCTGTCCCCAAAGAAGAAGAAGATGTTGACTCTTTTATATGTGAATGATCACTGGGACAAACGGATTCTCTATCTAAATCTTGAGTGTGGGCCGAACAGCAGAACAAGAGGGCTTCTCTTCCTATATTCGCTAGACAAGACCACAAACAGCCATCATATGCAAGATGGATGATGAAGCAAGCGGTTCCCGCACCCGTCTTGCCGCGCCGTCACTAGGAGGATTGGGAATCTCGGCGCTTCTCATTCGATGCCTTGTTCTACGGAGTCCTCTTTCGTGCGTACGCGCCGGCCTTAATCCCCGTCCTACCAAATCACGCCACGGATGTTCTGGAAGACGTCAGTGTACATAGTATTGAGTCGTAAGGCTGGAACCGCGTCTTTACCGCCTTTAGGGCTGACTCGGAGAATGGAATGTGGCGATGACTGAGGTGGTGCATGTGAGAGTTGAGAAATTCACCTGTGGGAGGACGGCATTGACGAGGCTGTTGGTGCTAGGCACTGAAAAGGGCGCATGAAGCAGTCTATTGTGTATGGCACTTGATACAAGGCGCGATTCACTGGAGTTGGATATGTGGATGGTGTTGTCGTCAGCCTTGGTGGTTTCCTTGGCGTGAGGGGTTCTAGGATACGAGGCTGGGCTTGACGTTGGGTGTTGCGGCGATTCTTCGGGACGTCGAACAGGCGCAGCCTCATGCGAAAGTCCGTGATGACGATCAGACCTTAGCTTTGCCATCTGTCTGGGAACCTAGAGAGTGCAGGAAAGTCCCACGGTGGTAAGGTTTCTCGAGTATATGAGTCTGCAGGCCCTGCCACAAGGCCAATCAATCAGACAGGATTTCCAGATTGGTGTCCCACGGAATGAAACGAGAAGGAGAACGACGGCTTTCATCGCGGTAAATGGTCTATGTACGGTCGGCGGCTTGCCGATCCATGGCGCCTCTGGCAAAACGTCTCAACGAGCCATTGCGCAGCCCGCTTCAGAGACAGAAAGTGCATAAAAGCCACTCTTAACCGACGAGGAGTATAAGCTATCCACAAGAACAGCGACACGACATTGACATCGAGGGGTAGAAGCTAGGATAATACCCGACTTGATGGTTCCGTGCCTGGTCAAGCGACTGGGATATGAATGCAACTCGATGTCATCTCAACGCAGCCGAGCATCTCGGGACGACGGGAACAAAATGCACGTGTTTTTTGGTGGAAAAGAAGAGAAATGGCATGGCGCGTCCGCAATTCAACTTGACCCTTGAAGCGTGGGTGGAAACGCCCCGGTTTGCCTTAACCCGACCGCTTTGGGGAAGGAACGAACCGAGGAAAAGTCCACGGCAATCGCGCCGCCCGCCATTCTTATCGCCGAGGTGGCCCCTTTTAATTAACCCGCATGCAACGTTCCCCAAAGAACCACCAGAGGCCGAATCTACTCGCTGAACCATTCCCCAAGAGGTCTGGTCCGCTGGGGCGTTGGCGATGGCTTGGTCCCAACATGAACCGGTAGGTGGTTTAGGGGAGGGGGGATCTCGAGTGGCTGCTGGGATGCAACGCGTTTGGCACGCTGCAAATAGAGTTATTTCGCCAGACTTTCCGTGCCGCTCCTTGGATGCCTTCTTTTTGCGTGGCTGGCTGTGCGACGCCTGCAGTTCACTTCTTCCTAAGTTTTTCAAGACTTTGTTGGTCGGTTTCTTCTTCGCGACTGTGACAAGAAACGCGAGACTTTGCCCACAGCTTGTGACTTGCAGCATTGGGGAATTTTTTCCTTGGGGAGGGATCGGTTTTGTTTCGTCACGGATCCTCGTGCCAGCTAGCTTTCTGATCCTCCCTGCCCCGCGGTTTGTCGTTTCATGCGTCCCGACTGCATCGACTTGCGTCTCCCGACTTTACATTTTCGACATAGCCGGATAGGCCTATCAGCGATCACGCGCTAAACGGTACTCTGTACTGATTACATTCGTTTTTTCCTTCTACCTTGACGGACACGTCATACGTCTTTCTTGCTTGGATCGTGGCTCGGGAAGAAAAACGCTTCTTGGTTCTGGTAGAGCAAGAAAGGGGGGATTTCTTTTTTTTTTTTCTTATTGAGCGCTGCCGAGATCACGCCACGTTCGATTACTGAGCTTTTCGTCGAACAAGCGAGCTTTCCGATTCCGTCGTCTACTGTCCTCACCTATCTGTGCCTCAAGTCCGTTCGACCAACTATCTGCCATTGGACAGCTATTTGCGCAGCTCGTCCGTCCTTCCAGTCACAGAGCAACCAGGACATCAAGAGGCGGCGTGACTGAAGATGGTTGGGATGTCAGGGAGTGGTGACCTGGGCTTGGGCCTGGGCCTGGTGCTTCTACTCCTCTGCAGTGGCGCACGCGCGTTCTATCTTCCAGGTACGGTCCATACAGATGTCTCGCACAGGTGACGCCTTTCGCCGATTGTGATACTGATTGTCGCTACTCGACTTGACAGGATGGTCCGTCAGAAGTTACAAGACAGAGCAACAAATACCGCTCATGGTGAACAAAGTCTACTCCGACAACACGCAATTACAATACGCCTACTACGATCTGCCGTCCGTCTGCCCACCCACAGGCAAGCACAAGGCCGGCACAGGATTGCTGAGCGGACAGAGCATCTCCCTCAACCTGGGGGAGGTCCTTCGGGGAGATCGAATTATGGCTTCCGACATTGAGCTGGCCATGAACGTGGACAAGCCGTGTAACTTTCTGTGCACCAGGAACATGTCATACAGCCAAGTCAAGCGCACCAGACAATTGGTCCGCGACGGCTACGTAGCCGAGTGGATCGTCGATAATCTCCCTGGCGCCACGAGCTTCGTCACGGTGGACAAGACCAAGAAATACTACGCCGCCGGGTTCAAGCTCGGCTATGCGGAGATGTCACCGACCACCTGGCAGCCACACTACTACCTTCACAACCACCACACCATAGTGATTCGCTATCGAGCAGCTGCTGGGAGGGCAGGAGATCGTGGCGAAAAGATCATTGTCGGCTTCGAAGTATACCCCAAAAGCATAGGCTCTGGAAACAGACGTGACAGCCAAGGGTGTCCTGTCGATCTTCAGAACGTCGATGGAGCTTTCGAGCTTCGCATGGAGGCAAACAAGACGGCTGATCCGGCGCCCCGGTATGCCGATTCCTCTTTTCGACTCGGCTCCCAAGACGAGGAGGACGTCGAGGAGGAGAACGGCGAGGCCGAAGGTACCATTCGAGTACCCTACACGTACTCGATTTACTTCCGCGAAGACACGTCGATTGAGTGGTCGCGGCGCTGGGACCTATACTTTGTCAATCAAGAGGAGGGTTCTCGCATCCATTGGCTTGCCATACTGAACTCTCTGATCATTTGCGGCCTGCTCACAGCCATTGTCATCATCATTCTCGCCAAGACAATCCGCTCCGATATCAAGGGATACAAGGATTCATTGGCAGAAGACGGGAAATTGAGAGGCAGACGGAAGCAGAGGGCCCCAAAGGAAAAGGCCGGGCTACTCGAGCAGAGTGTCGAAGAGCTCAGCAACGATGGAAACATATCGTCCGATGACGAGGCGCTGGAGGATGTCACTGGATGGAAGCTTCTGCATGCGGACGTGTTCAGGACCCCCGACTCGGGCCACCTTCTTGCGCCCTTGATCGGCTCTGGCATGCAGCTGCTGTTTATGGCGGTCGGTCTCGTGCTCCTGAGCGCCTTGGGGATCCTGAACCCCAGCTTCCGAGGTGGTTTCATCAGCGTCGGCGTCGGGCTGTTTGTTTTCGCAGGCCTCTTCTCAGGATACTTTTCCGCTCGCGTCTTCAAGAGCTTCGACGGCAGGGACTACAAAGCCAACGCAATGGTCACGGCGCTCCTGTTCCCCGGGCTGACCTTTGCCCTCATCTTTGTTCTCAACCTGTTTGTGTGGGCTCAGGCATCCAGCACGGCCATTCCGTTTGGAACTCTCATCGCCATGATCCTCCTGTGGCTTTGTGTGCAGGTACCGCTCGTGTTTGCGGGCTCGTATTTGGGCTACGTCCGGGCTGGTGCATGGGAGCACCCGACGAGAACAGCTGCCATTCCGCGCCAGATCCCGCAGCAGGCATGGTACGTCAAGTCGATGCAGTCGGTGGTCATGGCCGGCCTGATCCCGTTCGCGGTCGTGTTCATCGAGCTACTGTTTGTGTTCCAGTCGGTGTGGCAGGACAAGAGCGGCTACTACTACGTGTTTGGGTTCTTGGCAGTAGTGTCTGTGATCCTCGTAGTGACAGTGGCCGAGGTGACGGTGGTGACGGTCTACATCCAGCTCTGCTCGGAGAACTACCACTGGTGGTGGCAGTCATTCCTGGTCGGTGGCGGCAGCGCCCTGTGGGTGCTTGCCTACAGCGTGTGGTACTACTTTTTCAAGCTGCACATTACGGGCTTCGTGAGCAGCATGCTCTTCTTCAGCTACAGCTTCATGGCCTGCTGCGTGTATGGACTCTTGACAGGCACGGTTGGCTTCTTGAGCGCCTATGCCTTTGTGCGAAGGATATACGGGTAAGTCCATGACCTTTTCTTGCCCCCCCCCCCTTTTTCCCTTTTTCTCCTTCACTAAGATGAATGAGCAATGTGTTTAACTGTTCCGTCGTTGTAGCGCCATCAAGGTCGATTAGCGAGCAAGCGAGCGAGTGACGCCTGTTGTGTAGTTTGGAGTAGCCGTCAGCATTTATCTTAATGGAGCACTATTTTCGTCTCTCCTTTCATCTGTTTCCAGCTCCGCAACGGGACGTGTGCGATGACGCGAACGATCGATTTTGCCGAGTGGGAGACGGTGGGCGGGTTTCGTGTACACATGCACATTGTGTGCATGAGTACTTTATGTGTGTGTGCATGTGTGTGAGGTGTCGGAGTGTGTGTGTTTCTGGGCACGAGAAGCGACGACGGAATCGACGATGGTGATTGCGATGCCGTCCGATCTGGCTGCGCTTTGGACCCACCCCTGCTTTTTTATGTAAGTGTGTATGAGATTGATTGAGGCGCAGTTCTATTTTCATTTGCTCTGGTCAAAGGTGGCCCGGCACTCATGACTGCGCCCAGTTTGTCAAGCAGAATAAAGGAAAAGGACACCCGTCACCCTCAGCATGTTGTTGCTGGTTGTGCGACGCGCGACCCCAATTCGAGGTCCCAACGTCTGTGCGCACCCGAGCAGAACAGATCAGACGAAGCAGGAAGATCAGACGAAGCAGGATGGACGTGGCTGAGTTTAGGATAGCGGCCAAGGCGGCCATTGACGAGAGTGAGTTTTTGGATTGTCGATCCCCCCCTCCCCCCTTCCACTGCTTTCTCGTCACACCTGGTGTTGCAGCTTTGCCACCTCCTGTCCATCACCCGAAGCAGCCAACCACCACAACCAAAACAAAAAAACTACCAACTGACACTCACAAACACAGTCGCCGACTACCATCAGCATGTCAACACGGCGCGGCCACTCTCGACGGTCCAGCCGGGCTACCTGCGGCCTCTGCTCCCGACCACGGCGCCGCTCGATCCCGAGCCCTTCGAAGCCATCCGCGCCGACATCCACGACAAGATCATGCCGGGCATCACGCACTGGGCCAGCCCGGGCTTCATGGCCTTCTTTCCCTGCTCGAGCAGTTACCCGGCCGCCATTGCCGAGATGTACTCGAACGCCTTCAACGGCGCGCATTTCAACTGGATCTGCAGCCCAGCCGTGACGGAACTTGAGACGATCGTGCTCGACTGGTTGGCCCAAGCCCTCGCCCTGCCCGAGTGTTTCACGTCGGGCGGCTCGACACACGGCGGCGGCGTCCTGCACGGCTCGGCCAGCGAGGCCATCCTCACCGTCATGGTGGCCGCCCGCGACAAGTACATCGCCGCCAGGACGAGCCACCTCCCCGACGACTATGAAGATTTCGACGAGAAGGAGGCCGAGATCTGGCGTCTGCGCAGCAGGCTCGTGGCCGTGGGCAGCGCCGGCGCCCACTCGAGCACCAAGAAAGCCGCGCAGATCCTGGGCGTGCGCTTCGCCACCGTCCCCGTATACGAGGCCGACGGCTTCGCCATGACTGGCGCTTCGCTGGCCAAGACGCTCGACGACCTCACCGCCAGGGGCCTCGAGCCTTTCTACCTCACCGCCACGCTCGGCACCACCGACGTGTGTGCCGTCGACGACTTTCCCGCCATCGCCTCCGTCCTGGCCGCCCGCGAGCACGAAATCTACGTGCACGTCGACGCCGCCTACGCCGGTTCCGCCCTCATGCTCCCCCAATACCAGCACCTCACGCAGTCCTTCTCCCACTTCCACTCCTTCAACTTCAACCCGCACAAGTGGATGCTCACCACCTTTGACTGCTCCGCCGTCTTCGTCCGGTCCCGCGCCGACCTCATCGCCGCCATGTCCATCCAGCCCGCCTACCTCCGCAACGACTACTCCGACAACGGTCTCGTCACCGACTACCGTGACTGGCAAATCCCCCTCGGCCGTCGCTTCCGCTCCCTCAAGCTGTGGTTCGTCCTCCGCAGCCACGGCATCACCGGCCTACGCGCCCACTTCCAGTCGGGCATCTCGCGCGCCGAGCTCCTCGAGGCCAAGATCCGCTCGCGACCCGACCTCCTCACCGTGTTCACCGCCGCGCGCTTCGGCCTCGTCACTGTGCGCGTCGTCGCGAGCTCACCCGCCGAGACCAACGGGCGCACCCAAACGGTCTACGAGGCCATCAACCGCCACGGCGACTTCTACCTCACCAGTACCGTCGTGGGCCGCGACGCCAGCTTCGCCATCCGCGTATGCACCACCGGCGTGGGCGTCACGCACGACCACGTCCTGAAGCTATTTGACGCCTTGGTCACCGAAGCCGACGTGGCCGGCCGCTTGACCTGATCGTGTTCTTATTCGGCATCGTGTTCTGGCCGGCGTTAGCTTTAGGCGGATAATGACCATTATGACTTGCGCAATCTGCTCTGCTCGTGCTACTTGTGACTCTGTGGATCCATGTATCGTTCCGTTGACTGTATGAGACGTCCGAGAGCGTCCCCATCTCTGCAATGCCCTTGGAGACGAGGGGATCCCATGCCTAACCCGTCAACACTTGTGCAGGCCCATCTACAAACCGGACCGGGTGGACAGGTATCATCGTCTGCCAGTCATGGCTGTGGGCCAGGGATCGAGGGCGCTTCATTCAAACAACTTCAGTCCTTCATATCGGCGTCGTCTATTTGGGGCGAGAGGTAATTTTCCGTCGCTGTCGCGTGCAAAACAGTCCAGAGTGTCATCCCTGGCCTGGCTCACATAAGACATTAAAGGCCATACATCAGAAACTCGCGAGTCGTATCACCGACCGTGCGAAAGCACCAGCTTCAGCACAAGGACTCCGAGTCCCACCGCGACTGTAAAAAACCTTTTTTTTATTTTCGTCTTCTCATCACTATACACTTAGGCACAAATGAAAAACACCAACATGACACGAGAACGGGACAATGCGTCAGGTGGTCAAAAAATCAAAAATCTCTATGTGGTCCATAACGCCAACGCTTGCTGTTTTCTTCAACCCACCAACGAGAAATGAATGCAGCATCGTGAGCCCATCTGGCGGCAGAAGGGCCGTGTGTCCGCTCCACCTTATGCACAAAAGACGCAAATTCAAACTCCTGCACCGGCTGGGCCTCCGTTGGATCCAGACCGAGGTCGGTGAAGCTCCATTCGCTGCTGTCAATTACAGGAACCACGAGCCGGAATTTTGGCTGTCGAGCGTCTCGGACGCTGATCATGGCGCGTCCCGGATTTATAATAGTAAATTGCCAGTCTCCCTGGCCCGAGACCGAGGATTGCTGCAACTCCCTGATCATGCTTTGGCCTTCGTAGTTGTACTCCTGCAAATTGCGTGCCAATCGAGCATGCTCCGGAGCTAGTGAGCCCGTTTGGACGAGAAGGTCCAGGATCGTCGGCAGAATTTGGACCGATGTGACCGCGTCATTGACATCGATAACGGGCAGCTTTGGATGTGACAATACCAGTGGTACATGCAAGTTTCCGACATTATGGTTGTAGTAAGCTGATGAAAGACCGTTCTCGGGCATTGATAGACCATGATCTCCTACCAAGACAACCAGAGTCTCGTTTGCCACATCCTGCTCCTCAAGGACCCCCAGCACTTTACCCAGCCATTTGTCGTCGAAGCCAATGCTGTTCATGTACCTCGAAAGGTCTTTCATCCCTTCGGCGACAGGGACATATGTTTCGTTCTCAGGCAGCCCGAACGGATGATGACTGGTGCTCGTGAGATGTGAAAGGAACACGCGCTCGTTCTTCTTCTTGGCCGCCGTGAAGGCGTCACGAATGTAATCCTCGAGCGGCGTCTCAGGTATACCGAAGTAATTGACATCGCCCAGACTCGAGATCCCGTGCTTTGGGTGATTGCCCTTCTGACCTTTGAGGTACTCTTTGGAGATAAGACTCGTCTCGGCATAGCCTAGATGTTTCAGCAGCCTTTTTTGATCGTCGAAACTCATCGTCGCTGATTGCATGAACGAGCTGTGCCACCTGTCCGCGAGGAACTCTGCCCCCGCACCTCGCTGACCCTCGTGAGCGCCCGCTGTCTCGATATGATTCATTGCATCGAATACATGCGGCAGACACGGCGCAGGTAATGTATGCGAAACCTCGAGGTTGAAGTCTGCGATCAAGGGCGCCGTGCCACACAAAGTACCGATCAGACTTTTGAGCGTGTATGTGGCAGGCGTGTAGGCATTGTTGAAGTTGATGCCGCCTCTTCGTCTTTCTCTTCTCGTCGAATCTCCGAAGCCGTCTTGGTAGTCACCAGTGATGTAATTTGCATTTTGTGTGAGGGTAGCCAACTTTTCTTCGGCCTCTTTCGGCAGAGCGCCATCGAACGATTTCAGGAGTTGCCGCCAAATAAGCCCGTCCTTTTTCAATGGAAATACATCTTTTCTGGTGCTTTCGAGAAAGAGAATCACGACATGGCGGATGGGAACGGCGGCAATGTGATCTTTGACGCCGGGGAGCAGGGTATAGTTGAGATTCGATATCTTGAGTGGATCGTGTCTGGCGTCGTAGTGTTTCGCGGTAACGTACTTCTGCCAGAAGCCCATTGATTGTGTTATTGGTGAGGATATACCTGTGGGTGACGAGACATTCTGGACCGCAGTCACGGAGTCCCATGAGCGCCCCACGCCCGACTCGTAAAGCGGCTCAAGATTTATAAGATTGGGAGATGAGTCGGAGAAATCGACGAATGGCAGCAAAATCGAGGTCCAAGACATAAAAATCAAAGAGCTGTCGCGAGGCCGAACGACGAAGAAGACTAATTGAGCAGTCAATGCAGCAGCCACTAGAACGTACAATGCCACCTTGATCCATTGCGAGAAGCCTTTTCGTTCTCGACAACCTAGCAAGACAGCATGACAAGCTTCTTCGTCATCGCTCGAGCAACTTTTGGCATCGAACTCGGCGTCGTCTTGCGGAAGTCGGCCGTAAGCATTTGAATCGATCAAGAGGTAATGCGTGCCGGGAACGCTGCGTAAGATCGCGGTTGCTGGCCACTTGACGAGGTCCGAGCCGAAACCGAAGAGTCCAAAAAGGACATCTTGCAGCAGCGAGGCGGCGAGGACCGCAAAACATGCCACCAGCATGAGGGAAAAGATACCTGAAAGAAACATGGACCATGACGAGGAGTCACCAACAAGACCAATGTTGCGCCAGTGAATTTCAGACCCAGAAACAAAGAAGAACGATATGCTGATGACGCCCAAGGCGATGGCATAGGTAAGCAATATGCTTGATGCAAACACGATCAAGTGCTGTAGAGGGTAAACAATCGAGAGTATCCAGCTATCCAGGAGCAAGCGAATGATCAAGAGTATGACCAGGTCTTGTGCGAAAAACGAATAGCCCCAGCGCAGTAAAAGGACCGTGGATAGAGCTGTAACGTGCGTGTAAATGTGAACTACCTTGGAACCGAGTATCGAGACAGTGGCGAAAGCAAAGACGAAACGACAATGTGAAAAGCGAGAAGTGAAAGCAGCCAGACCCCGACGACTTGCGAGCGCAGCAATCATTTGCACGTGGCCGCGCACGCGAGACAAAGGACCGGAGACGAGAGGAGCAACGTCGCGACAATGTTGGCTGGAAGTCATTGTGGTCCCACGATCCGACGAAACGGCAACATGGAGAGCAGCTGGCTCGCCGGCGGCGGCAAAGAACACCGGATTTCTGGAGATGGAATTGGTCGGTTTCCGGCTTTTCTTTCATGAATACTGTGATCCTGGCCCCCTGGTAGCTAAGTTTGCATCCTTGGCGTTGGTGCTCAGCTGCCAAACCAGGAGAGACATCTGGGTTTCGAAGAGGAAACGAGCGTGCGGGACGAGATTTAAATACATATGCAATATTATGTACGAGCGCTGGAAAGGGGTCTCACCGGGTGTATTTGATACACCCCGAATCCAACGGGCAGGATCTCGGGCACCTGCGCCATGGGTGACCAGGATCTGTCCCATGTTGCATGCGGATGAAATTGACGAAACGCCTTGCCGCTCCATCGGGAATATTTGCTCCACAGTCTATTCGAGGGTGAGAGGTAATAATAGTCGGGCGAGCATCTGGACAACTCAGCCTCAATTTCCATTCACATACAATGGCACTTGTTCACAGAAGATAGCATTGGGCGCGAGGGCCGACATGCGGCCGAAAAGGTTGTTGACATGGGCGGGGGCAGATTGACGCACAAAGGAAAAGCCAGCCAATTGTGATCATCATCCGGGAAGCTGCAGTGTCAGATGTCAGCAACACGTAGGGGATGGCTTCTCGAGGGCCGACCTTGTCAGACTGTTTCTTATTGATCACGGCGTGGCCGAGTTCCGCCAATGGATCCTATCTGCTTGTGATGGGCACAGATGTGCCAAACTCCTGATTCACGGGTGCTGATATGAAAGGGTCTTTCTCGTATGGATGGACGAAGTATGAAATACAGCACTCCGCAAATACGGACTACGGGTTGTTGCAGAGAGCGAAAATTGTTGAACTTGCAAGTAGCAGGACAGAAAGACGTGAGGTGGGTTTGATCCGGTGGGGAAAGGTTAGGCCAGTCAGTCGTGCAGCTGTTAGCCAGCCGCCAGGGGCAGGGAACAGGGACCAGCCCAAGAAGGAAGGAGCGAAACTCGGTGCGCCGGTCTAGTCTGGTCTGTCAGACGTCGAGGATCGACGGGACGAGACGAGATGAATTGAGAGGATGCGAGGTAAGGTGTGGTCAGCCAGCCCGTCGAGAAAGAAAACCGAAAAAAAAACTCTAAAAAAAACTGATATAGATAGAAACGGCTCGTGCCTGGTTTTGCCAGAGTCGGAACTCTGATGCGCGCTTCCGTAGGCCAACCGCGACAGACCAGGGGTTCCATTCTTGGCCCGATGACAGGACAAAATGAGTGGTCACAGCTATTGCCGAGCAGAAATTACACCAGGCATGCATCAAAACGACATCGGAAGACATTGAAAAAATGCTCGAGGCCGCACACACAGCGCGCACGACCGCCGGTTAGGGGGCTCTTCCACGCTCACCGCCAAGAGCAGATGAGCAATGGGACGTGGGCTGCCAGTAATACCCGCAGCATGGCACCGAACGGATCAATGATGCCATATTTAGCAGCGCAATCAGATTCGAGTCTCGTCACCAACCGACAAGACAAATTTGAGAAAAGAAGAAAAGACACATCGCTCTGCCGCATAGTCCTGATGTCAAGCTTCTGCTTCTTTAGAGGGAATTTCTGTACACAAATTAACAGGGCTGTGCTAATGGGCCTTGTGCCCCATTTGAAAAGAAGGGTAAGACCTGCATCATTTTTTGTATGGGGTCGACGCGGTTAAAGACCAGGCCGCCGGGATTCGGCGGAGTCTGGGGACCCTGCACAGATAGCCCAGGTAGATTTTTCCTTCCTCAATCAAGCGATTCTATCTACTAGAGCACACATTCGTGCCTCTATAGCTGGGTAATAAGCGTGGGAAACCGAGAGGCACACAGGCTGCTCCGCGAGATGGAGGGCCTCGACGTGAAAGATGTGTCCAAGCTGGAGGCCACAGTCAAGGCCAACGAGACGTCGGTATGGAACCATGGTAGCGACCATGGGAGGCATAGATGTTCGCATTATTTGTGCGCAGGAGCGTAGGCCATCACGGAAAAGATGAAGGTACGGAGTACGGAGTACTCACAAACGAGTTATGCGTCATGCAGTTGGCATTGCCATTCCGTCCATTGATCGAAAGACAGTAATCATGGATGCGTGAGGAAGGAGTGAATCAGCCAGCTCATCAACTTGACTCCTTCCAATGTACCACGAATGGAGCAACAGGCTGGCACATTTATGGCGCCTGCCCAGATAGCTCAGATAGATTTTTCCCTCCTCAATCGATCGATTCTATCCACTAGAGCAAACATTCGTGCCTGTCACATGACACAACACGTATATAGCGGGGACAGCCCACCAAATTAGCTAGGATCAATCAAAGAACCTTTCATCACACATGTGCAACCTCACAGTGCCTCTGTAATTCATCAAATTCAATATCCTTTAAGTTGATCATTCTGCATCGTCTTATGAGCTATCCCGTCGAAATGGCGTCGGTTATCTTCCTTCAGCTCTCATGAAAAGAACCTTGCGTCTGCAATTGCCGCGCTTTGTTGGTCGGTTTGTGACACTTAACTGCATTAGAAACTGATTTATACTGAACAATGCGAATAGCCGTCAAAATGCAGTAGGCGACGGAAAGTTTCGTTCTCAGTCAAGATGATCATATACGCGCTTGTTATGATCGCTCTATTGATGGGGGTGCTCAAGCATGCACATATTAACGACCGAAAGTTTCGTTCTCAGTCAAGATGATTATATACGCGCTTGTTATGATCGCTCTGTTGATGGGGGTGCTAAAGCATGCACATATCAACGACCGAACCGAATCTTGGGGTTATAGCCCTTCCGCAGGGTCAACATCGGCTATCTCAACCCAGACTTAACACTTTGCTTGGCTAGCGAGCGCTCCTTTTCTTCTTGCACGCGCTTATTATAATCGCTCTGTTAATAGGGGTGCTAAAGCATGCACATATTAACGACCGAACCGAATCTTGGG